>VRLP01003314.1:0-66383 GCA_009660295.1 Lophius piscatorius | reverse complement strand
TGTTGCTAACAGTGCTGGTTGTGGAGTCTGACTGCTGCAGGAAGAAAAGATCGGCGATATCGCTCCTTCACACACTTGGGGTGAAGGAGCCTATCGCTGAAGGTGCTCTCCAGTGCAGAGATGATGTCCTGCATGGGGTGGGAGACGTTGTCCCGGAGAGATGACAGCTTGGCCATCATTCTCCTGTCTCCCACCTCCTGCATCGAGAGGTGGGAGTGAGTGCGTGAGTGCTCCTCTAACCACTAGCCAGGCTGGTGTGTTTATTTGGTCGTTGAGTTTAAAAAAAAGAAAAGAAAAGATGGGTAATATTAATCTTTTTAAAAGCTGGTTAATAATAATAATACATTTAATTTATAATGCACTTTACATTTGGATCAAATCTCAAAGTGTTAAAAGGATATGCACTCACTCATAGAACTAGAGTTATAGCCAGGTACTTTCAATTCATATTATTATGAAGAGCATTCTGTTCTGATTTAAACTAGGTATTGTTCACATTAAAAAGGGATGTTAAGGTTATCAGTTTGTAATCATGACTAGGGATCAGACTTTTTTCAGGAAAACCGATTAAATAAAATTATTTAGTGAATCATGAGTAATAAATGTCATCATTAGTGGCAGCTGTATGATCATCATTATTGCATCCCTGCTCTAATCCTCAGTAAGGAGGGACATCCCTGCCTCCGCTGAGACCAGGCCCATATGTGGACTCATGGGGACAATACGTTTGGTGGCAGGTGAGTTTTGGAACTTCCAATTACAACCCATCTGGGGTATATCAGAGCCATCATCTATTTGAGAAGTGGAAGATTCCATCGGTTTCTTGTGTTCTGATGTGCATTCTCATCTCTAACCCCCTGTACGTGTCAGGCATGTACCTGGTTGTTATCACAAAGAAGAAGAAGGTTGGAAATCTACTGGGCCATGCGGTGTGGAAAGCTCAAGAATTTGACATCATCTCTTATAAGAAGACAATACTACACCTGACAGACAGTCAGGTAGGACTTAACTACCAATGAATGACTCTGATTACCATATCCCTATAAATCTCTATCCCTCTCTGATAACAGCGTTTAAAGATGTTACGTTGTTCTGGCCGTCATCCAGCCAGAACAACGTAATGCTGGTGAGAATGAGATGAATCCAACCAGCTCGACTGGGATCATTCTGAGAACAGGTTCAAATTAGGCTCAAACAAAGAAGTGACAGTTTTTAGATATCAGAAAAGATGATAAAAGTCCAAAAAGACGTGCATGGCAAGTAATGTTGTGCCACAGTGAAAGCAGTGTACTAAATTAATACAAATTTTAAAAATCGCCTTAAACGTCACGGGTGCTGGCTTTTCTCTACACTGCTGTGTAGAGTAAATGAAAAAAAAAGGAGTCAAGACTTTCGCATCTTGCCCTTCGTTACATTATTTATTTTTTGTATTAGTGTGTATATTTTGCTCAGTTCTGTCAACCTTATGCTAATCACCATACCAAAGTACTTCACCATGCAGCCAATCCATAGCTATAGTCATAAAACTGCTTGCTCACTTCTGTCTAACACCACCTGACACTGGAAGGAAGAGTCCTACAGGTGTTGCATTTTACCACAGAGTAATAGCGACACCTATTGTGTCAATCCGGTACAACATATAATGGCTCCTACGGATGCAATTTGCACCATCGCATAGTTTGCATTTTTTGCTGAATCTCTATTAGGCAGCAGTGTGCAGCAATTAATGTTTTAACTCCAAGTAGAGGAAAAATACATTCTGAGAATCACCCAGCCAATCCTTTTTGAACAGGTGCTGAAGTGATCTGGGCCCAGACTTAAAAACAATCCATTCTTATAATTCTTAAACTGTGCAAGAACATCAAAGTTCTTAGGCTGTTGAAAGGTTTGAGTGTTGTACTCTTGTAAGATACTCTGCCATTGGAGGAGTGTGACTGGTATTCCTGAGTGAGCAGTGGATCCTCATTGTCTCTCCCTGTGTGCAAAGATGCATTTTCAAGGAGATCATAGAGAAAATTAAGACATTCCTTATTGAAAAAAAACCCCTAGGTTCTCACCAGCATCTTACAATGTTGTGGATATCTTTGATGAGCTCTTGGTCAGTTCAGCACCTAGAATGATTAGACATGGAATGTGGTGTATCTGAGATAGAGCCAGCAATAACTTCCTCTGTGTGATCCCTCTGCACCACCAACCATCTCCTGTCATGGTTTCTATCCATTTCAGATGCAGGACAACAAGACCTTCCTGTCCATGATCAACAGCGTGCTTCATACAGATGGCTTCTATTTTGCAACAGACTATGACCTCACCCACACTCTGCAGCGGCTGGCCAACACCAGCCCTGAGTTCCAGGAGATGAGCATTTTGGAGAGAGTAAGATTTATAACACTAAATATGGCTAGTCTCTCTACAAATAAGTAGACATGCAGTGATTGTCATTACATTAGAATTTTAAATTTTATGTTTTATGTTGGTATAAATCAAACATATTGAACCTTGATCAATAAGTCCAAATGTATAACACTCCTATCTGCCTGTGTATTTGTTGTTTTATTGACTTACTGTGCTTTTTGCAGGCAGATCAGCGTTTTGTCTGGAACGGCCATCTGTTGAGAGAATTCCTTGCACAACCTGAGGTGAATACAAGACTACTTCTCAGTTTAGATTTCTCAATGTGGTATGGGTTACCCTCACAGTGTGGGTTTACATGGGACACTTTCTTCCTATCAGAATGAAACCTTCCCAAATTGCAATATCATTCGCTTGTTTACGTTACCTGCCATCTTTTCCGAGCCGGTCTTTACAAGCATCGACTCATCTATTGACACTGACTGGCGACAAGAAGAATGCTGTGAAAGAAAACAGTTTTTCCCAAAAGACCCAAAATAGGGCTCCTGCCTAGTTTTTAATATTTTTTTTTATTGTGTACACTGTTGAGTTTTGAAAAACCAGAGATATACTGTATGTCACAGCCAAAGGTTGTACTATGTGTATAAAACTCCCCCTAGTAGACCTAGATAGCAATTAGCAGCCTACATTTCTTTGGACAAAATCCCCTTTTGGGCACATTTCTGGTCCATTGTCTATCCAACAGGGCCAAGTGGAGAGTTCTCCTGGTCCTGTCCCACAAACACTTTGTCGAATAACATGAACTCTGTGGTATTTCTATCCAGTTTGATACAGTAATTATCAGAGTTTCTTATCAAATTCAAAAATTGTTTTGTTTCATAGTGTTACTATAATGATTTTTTTTAATCTAAAAAAGAAAAGTAGTAAAAGGAGATAGGAGGAGATATTTGTATTTCTTTGTGTTTAATCATAGATTATTCACACATAGTAACAAGGAGAATGTAACTGACACTGAAATCAATCATTCTATGTCTTTACCTGTCCATAGACATTAAAGTTGTGCAAACCTTATAGTTGTGGAGCTATTTTAAATTTATTTTGGGCATGTCAGACAGGCAGGGCTTAACTTTGAATAACCGATGAGTAGAAATAGGTTGCTTGTTTAATCTTAGTCTTATGTTCAGTGTTAACACCCTCTTCCAGAGATGTAGCTGTGTGACAAATAAGCTTCAGAAGAAAATGTCTATCGTATTGTGGGACAGATGAAACTGAGATCAAAGCTAACCTCAAGTTTTATCTCATATGTTTTGGTCTCAAATGTCGATAACAAGCATGTCATTGCCTAACACTGCTTTTTCTCACAGGTACATCGGTTTGTGCATCCTGTAGTCCATGGCTGTATCCTTTCCTGTTGTTGTTTCACTGTCACAGCAGACAGCAGAATGTTAGTGGTTGACCTTTCATGTCAGACTCATCTTACCATGTCATCTCACTGAATCATCAAACAAGATGTGCCCTGTTCTCTCGGATTAATCTGATAAAGAAAACAATATCGAACTGCGATACAGGGCTTCAAAGGTGCTACAGTAGATATAAAGATATATCTCATTATGCAATTTTAAGAAATTGATTTTGCATCTTGTAGGAGAGTGGACTCTTAGTCGAACAAAAGTTCCTCTGAGTTCTTTTATCCCACCTCAGTTCTGTTGGTTTCTTAACACAGCTGTTGCGTAGTCATCACCATCCATTCCACCTGCATCAACGGAAAGGTGTTTGAGTGGAGTATTATCTCGAGGAGAAGCTGCTTCAGAGCTGGTGTGCGCTACTATGTCCGAGGTAAGACCCCCTCCACTGACCGCTGTACAGCTCTCACTGTTCTGGCTCTACTGCAAGGATTTTTTTTTAACTCTATTTGTTCTTCAGCATGTTTCTAATATTCCTCTTTAAATGTTTACCAAAATGTAGATTTGTAAGCACATCTCATTTATGACAAAATACATTTATTATCATTTCTATTTTAATTTTCTGCTCCAACACCTTTGCTGGTCAGGAGCAGCCAACGTAAAGCTCTGCCTCGCTGTGACTCTGAAGACCCCACTAACTTATTTTAATTCTTGGTATTCTGGTCCACAGGCATCGATTCAGAAGGCCATGCCGCTAACTATGTGGAAACAGAGCAGATAGTGCAGCACAACAATGCCAAGGCTTCGTTTGTTCAGGTAAGGGGATGTCGGCTCTTTCGGTCATATCATTGATCAGAGCAAATTTGTGTGTAATAATTGGGCCAAAGCTCACCCGACAGGTGGGCCGCAGTTGCCTCGTCTCAAACAGACATGTCTGCAATCTTTTTCATAAAAAGGCATTAAAAATTATTTTTGTCCAATAATGTTAAGATTTCATACACTCACCCTCTCACATACTCTCGATACTTTATCATCTGCTGATAACATTGTTTTAAGTAAACGGAGAAATTGGTGATGTGACCTTTGTTTTGCAGTAGTGTTTACATTTGACTTCTTTTGTTAGGTGTCATCTTCAGTGAAGCCAAACTGTGTTATAATGAGACATGACAGTCTTGTCAGTACCACCATCTCTAGTCTATTAGTCAGCGCAGTGTTTACGGTCATACGTGCCTCTTTGGCACGTTCTAAATGTTGATTTTGATTATTTTCCATAGCCCTAGTTATTAGTTTCTCTTATCACGAAGGCTGTCACCAAGTGATGCCAACATTCCAGGGTCCGGGTGTCCGAAGCGCTGCATTTTGAAAAGAGACACCATTTGAAAAGCCCTTTTACACAAATCTCTTAACAGCACCACAACAAAGACCCGTCTTTACAACACCTGTGTTTACATTGAACGAAACCATTGCTGCTCCAGTCTGAGCTTTCAAATAGAAATCTAGCGTTCCACAAGCAAGTAACAGGATGCTAAAAATGCAGAGTCTATAGTACGGTTTTACGTGCGTCAAACATCATATTGTATTCCACAAATAACATAGCAAACACAGACAGACACCGGCACAAACGCTTAATGGAATCATGGTGTTCACGTGTTTCTTTTAATGACAGCGGTCAATATAACAACTGAACAATTATTTGAACTCTACAGTGAACTAAACATCGGAACATTTCTTTTTATGAAAATTATCCACAAAGTCTGCAGCTTTTGTCCCTGCATTGTATCTTTTTGGGCTTCTGGAAGAACATTTCCAGAGCCTCCTGATATGGGAAGTCAGAAACCTCTGACCTCTGATTTATCGAGATCCGCATGCAGGCTAGAAGATGGTCTACTCGCAGCCTATTGCGAATGTTTGTTTTGGCCTGCAAATGCATTAACTCTTAGGCTTTAAAAGTGATAGCTTAAAGCAGCACATACCATTGTGAAAAGTATTTATTAAACTGTGCATGGTTGAGAAGTCCCTCTCAGGGTTTACACTGCTGACCCGGACCGTCAGGGCAATGGAAGCCAGCAGGCTCATAGTGGGGTACAGGATACCTCACCCGCCAATCTGGGTCATCCGACCTTTACCTCCTACATTTTTCCCGGCCATAATTTTTCAAATGTAGGGCCGATTTATTCCAAATTTAATTTAATCTAATCTAAAAATACTGTTTCTCTGACATAACTTTCGAACAGTTTGTTTCGATTTAGTCCAAATTCAACTCATATGAGCCGCCCCAAGGAGCTCTACCTTGTCTTTGTCATATTATTCTTTAATGGTTCATATTTTACCCGCTAGTGTTTTTCTTTTGCGAAACAGTTTTTTGACATTTACCTCCAAGACCTATATTAAACTATCCAATTACAATTGGCTCATATGAATTGACAAAAGGAAATCTGTCTTGTTTTATTACTGAGCTCAGAAAAAAGTTATTCACTTCATTTAGCTTCATTATTGAGTCACTATGGGATCTTATCTTTGAACATATGGCTGACTTCATAGAAATAATTAGGTTGAATCATGGACTGATTATTAATGAATCACATTTAATTTGTTGAGTCCATCAGGGGAATTGCTTATACAACACGGGGGATTGGGGGATTTTCAGTAATAAACCCTTGGTGTTGGGAACAACGGTGTAGGACTTATCATTTCATCACATAATAATGTAATGAACTTGGGTTTTTATCTCCTTCATGTAAACCTTCTGGCAGAGAACAAACCTTAAGGGGATGGAATAATATGTCACAAAGACAAGCAGGCAGAATAAAAAGTGAGATGATTGCTATGAGAATATTCAGATAGAGGTAATAACTACTGATCCTCAGATAAATAATTAAAAGTTCTTGATCATATTATGTACTTCTCCGAATTCACCTCCACACCTGTATATGTATGGCCATGGGGGTTTGTCCAGGCATGCTGTTTAAAGGACGTTGTCTGAAAAAACAATAGCATGTATAGTATTAAACCAAAAAGAACCACTCAAATTTCAAGTGAGAGAGGTTTTAAATATAGGAAATCATATAAGCAGTTTGCTAAAGCTCGCTAAATTTTACTGTTTGTATCCTTTTGTATGAAAGAAAGAGTTAAAGAACGTGTTATATTGGTATTTTTATGCATATTTCTTATCTTTATAGACAAGAGGCTCCATTCCCTTCTACTGGTCCCAAAGGCCCAATCTCAAGTACAAGCCAAAACCACAAATCAGCAAAACAGTTCATCAAGTAAGCTGTCATGAAAAAAGAAACAATTGTTGTTGTAGTCTACTCATATCTCTTTCTTTAATGCTGTATCCTCTCTGTGTTCATCTCTTTAGCTGGACGGATTCCAGAGACACTTTGACTCACAGGTCATTCTGTATGGAAGACAAACCATTTTGAACCTTGTAAGACACTTACCTTTTTAAAAAAAATCTATATTAATTAATCAAACCCAAAATATAATGCCTCATTCAAAGATGGTAAGCTATATATCCGTGTTTATTTGCATTATTTCTACTTGGTAACACAGAGTTCTTGTCATTTTTTAATCACAGATCAATCAAACGGGTTCAGAGAAACCTCTAGAGCTGGCATTTGACAAGATGGTGACTAACTTGGGCAGTGGCATGATCAAGTAAGATAACAGCCAGTTGTTTCCTTCACTCCTAGGCTGTTGCAGAATTCCTCTAGGTTATAGTGCCTCATGCATATTCCACCCCAGATGAGATATGTTTGATTAATGCTGCATTTCCTGCAGGTACATAGCCTTTGACTTCCATAAAGAGTGCAGTCGGATGAGATGGCACCGCTTGCAGATCTTAGTTGACATGGTCGCTAACATGCAGGAAGAATTTGGGTCAGCATGCTGTTTGTCTGCTGATATAAAATTGCCCCCGGTTTATATCTAGGTATCAGAACTAATGGTGTGTGTTTGAATTCAGATATTTCCTTGTAGATGCAGAAGGGAATGTGCTACTGAACCAGGATGGGATGTTTCGGAGCAACTGCATGGACTGTCTGGACCGTACAAATGTTATCCAGAGTCTGCTGGCCCGATGCTCACTGCAGTCTCAGCTACAAGTAGGTGGAGGTGGAGACAGCCATGAGAATAGTAGAAAATAATGAGCAGTGTGTGTTAAACTTGAATGTAGGTAGACTGATCTTGCCCATCCACCTAACAGTGGCCATCGACCACACTCCGATTTACTCTCCATAGAAAGATGACAAATGATGAAGACAGACAGACAGGCAGTCATGACAGGACTGGACCTTTTTGATCACCAAAAGGGAAATTTCAAGAAAAGAAAATTAGCCACGTTCCCGCCAAAAACCTTTAATTCAGCATTCTCTATATCCCCTCTGCAGCATTGTCTGCACAGCTCCTCCGAAGTGATCTTACCTTCCCCAGAATCACGGAAGTTCCCAGATATTCCAATCTGCATCCCCTTCTTCTCCTCTTTAGCTGTGTAGGGTTCACTGGTCTTCCATTGTGGAGTACCTTAGCAGACTGAAGCGATAGCAGCTCCTCCCAACTGTAGATAATGAACCTGTGGAGGTGCGGATCCCATAGACAGTCATAATAAAATAATAAAAAAATACAAAAGCAAAAGATGATCTTCACGCCCAGTACATCTGTGGGTCCAAAGAAGTGTGCTAGAGTAAAACAAAAAGGAAAAATATAAAATTAAACAAATATATAGTATGATAAACAAAATTCAAGAGAAACACACAGACAACATTTGATCTGCTGCTGCAGGTTGCCACCAGCCCAGTGCCTCTACCCAGTAGATGTTTATTAGTCCAACATAATTCAAGGTTTCCTCAAGAAAAGTTTGATACTTATGAGCGCTACTACTACTAGTCTGCTTAAAGTTCTCTATATACCGGCCATTACCCACTGCTCTGTTCTAATTAGTAGAACAACAGTTATGTGGTCAAACCTTCTCCCTGCTGCCTCCTGTGTCTGTTATTGCAAGGAAAGGGAGTTCTTGCAATTTAGTCCAAACAAAGGCCTTCAATGTTCTTCTGAAGTGTTCCAAAGAGCAAAGGAGAGGTAATTGACTAATGGAATAGTCAGATAGATAGATAGATAGTTTATTCATCCCAAGGGAAATGCAAGTTCAACTTCTGTATGTATCAAGGCAAATAAATATTATAATACCAGAATTTCACGAAATGTGCTTTTAGCTTAACAACCTGTGACAAATTCATCAAAATGTTAATTTTGAACATTGAACTTAAAAGTGTGTATGTCTTCAGAAAATGGGAGTCCTTCATGTGGGTCAACGGATTGAGGACCAATTAGACTTTGAGAAGATGTACAAGAACGGTGGGTTAACCTGTTTCCTGTTTACTTTGAATAAATCACCATGAAACACTTGCATCTGAGGTCATATAACTTAATATATCTCATATATCCTAATTGTCTTCGTTCATGCAGCCTGGGCCGACAATGCTGATGCGTGTGCCAAGCAGTATGCCGGGACTGGTGCTTTGAAGACCGACTTCACCAGGTCAGTTTTCTCACAGCAAACACTCAATGTTATCCTGTTAAACACATCAGAGGAAAGTGCTCCATGGAGTCAGAGCAGGATGATCCTCTTTGTATTTGAGAGGCAAGAAGGAGGTCACAATATAGAAAGAGTAATTGGTTGAAATGAACTATTACCAAATGTCAGTATCATTTTTTATATCTTTGGAAAAAAATACGCTATTGAAATTGAGATTAAGACAGACTTTGTCCTCTGGAGGCATGATCTACTTGATCAATTTAATTTAATTTCAATGAAGTCTTTTCATTCTTATCTGCTTTGTGCTAAAACACGGGAAATAATGCTTCAAGGGAGGACATCCAATCGGTCCACTGAGAATTTCTACATTTCCTCTTCAATTCTCTTCTACTGTAAGGCACCTGAGTGCAACATATTGATGGTAAAGTAGAGATTGATTTGCTGCAAAATACTTTCAAATAGAACTTAAAAAATTTCCTTTATTTAGGCCTTGTCCAAATACATTTAATTTGACTAGCTTCAGCAGTTAGCTTGTTAGCTTAGCAGTCAGCTAGAAGCTTTACAAAGCTTACCAGCAAGGATAGATTTGGAACAGTGTTTCATTTTTGTGTGTTTTGAGTGTGTAGCCAAAGCTTTTTGAGACAAGCTTATACTTTGAAAATACAAAATAATAAAACAATGCAAGTGATGTAGTGTAACACAATGTGGACTGTTCTGTACTTTATTTTCTCATCAGAGCAGAACACCCACAACACACTGGCCAACTAAACTTCCATTGGACTCCTTCAAATAAGATAAACTGCAAAACTGCTTGGAAACATTGTTTGGGGCATTTTCTGAGACAAAAACCAAAAATACAAATTATATGTCCATCTTCTCCAATTTTTAAACTCACTAGCTTCCAGTTAAACAGACACTAACTACATGGAGGTGACAAAGAATGATTATGTCAACTCCACTTGTCTGAGCTGTTTTTTTACTCTCCCCTCATTTGCTCCAGAAATTGAAAAAAAATAAGTCAAGATTTCTTTTCAATGTACCTGAGGATTTCAGGGGTCCCTACCAAACTCCACTGTGAAGTTTGGTAGGGAAGTTTTTGTTAAGAGAAATGTCACAAACTTAAGATTGCTTAAAGCGGTCGTTTTCTCCCCTAAGGTGAAATTAGAACATAGTCTCCCATTTCATCAGAGTATAGCTCCTCCTATACGGTAAGTATTTTGCATTTAGATGTTTTTTAAAAAATATGTCTGAAAGTCATGAGGGGAATAGTCACACTTTCTACCACTGTGTTACCTGATACAGTTTTATTCAAAGTGCTATTGTTATGTATTGGGCTTGGGAACACAATCAAGCCCCCTTCAGTCCCAGCAAGCCCACCTTGAAACCCCCCTTGTTTGAAGTCTGTTGATGTAGAAGGAACATGCTTCATTCACCGTCGGGACATAAAAGATTCTCTACATTAAGTTCCATGTTGATCTTTCAGGAGAGGGAAGAGGACTCATTGGGGGCTGCTGATGGATGGCTGGAACTCCATGATCCGATACTACAAAAACAACTTCTCTGATGGGTTTAGACAGGTGAGTCCAAATGGTGAAGGAGTAATGCAGTAACTGATTTATTTAATTTTTTACAGTCCGATTAAAACATTGAGTCTATAAAGTATTAGGGGGCATCTCTGCCAGATTAAACTGGTGCGCAGTGAAATAATCTGCTCACTGCTGATTGAAAGGATCCGTCTGTTGCTCCAAATGCAGATTATGGTCTGTGGTGCGTTGGTAGAACAAAAGAGACTCTTCACTGATTGGAGTAAATTCTTGGAATTTTGTGTGTGATCATTTCTTTGTCATGCACACAAACACATCACTTTAGCTTTGCTTGCATGTTTTAAAGCACTGATTTGAAGATGAATCCATTTGGTTTTGCAGTACACATACATTTTTGTTATTGGAATCTGCTATTCAGGACTCCATCGATCTGTTCCTGGGCAACTTTGCTGTGGATGAAGCAGACTGGAGCACCCCGTTACACAACCCCAAGGACTGGAAGTTTCTGACGGTAAGAAGGTCTCGGGAGGATACACTTGTGAGTTTCTCTTGTTCATGAGTCTGGAATGTGACACTTATCCTTGTTTCCTTTCCTAGCTGCCAGTCATCATGGTTGTAGCTTTCTCCATGTGTATCATCTCCCTGCTAATGGCTGGTAAGATGTTAAAATACATTAATTTTAAGATCCTTAAACAAAATAAACATGATTATTTTAAGATTTAACTTTATTTGACCTCGTTGTTTAGACAGAAGTTAGTTTTAAGATCCTTCCCTGACTCTGAATGGTATGCTTTCCCATCAGGTGACACGTGGACTGAGACAATGGCTTACGTTCTTTTCTGGGGAACGGCTAGTTTGGTAACGAGCGGTCTCATCTTCTTTAATGGACTGGATTTTGTAGATGCTCCTAAACTGGTCCAGAAGGAGAAGCTGGACTGAATGTGTGCGTGTGGAAAGCAGCTTAGCCCTGGAGAGCTCACTGCCTCATCCTCTAGCTCAACTCCTTACTCCCAGCATCATCATCATCATCCTCAGCAGGGCTGGAGCCTCTACTAACGAAGGAGTGGTGGAGGGTTGTGGTGGATAATGGGCACCAGTGGCACCCCTGAGCACAACAGTGAAAAGACACAGAGTGAGAGTGCAGGGGTTGTTGCTGTCCACACGAGTGATTGCCATGTGAGCAGGACTGACTTTGGACTTGTGTATGATCGAGCAGGATCCGGAGGAATGCTGAGAGACGTGCCTAAAATAGCAGTTTAATCCACAGTTTTAAGCAGTGGCTCAGAACTTTCTAAAATGAAATTATTCAACTTTTCAACGTAGAAAAGGTCTTTAAGATCTCTTAACAGACCTCCAGCAAGCAGCAGATATTTCCCAACGGTTCCTCTGGCATAGTGAAGACACAGGGATCGTATTCCTGCCCCTGGAAGAGGTTCATTTTACTACTAAGTTTCTTTTTTGATTTAATTTAATTATTTTAATTAGATAAGTTTAAATACTTGACATTTCAAGACTATTCATGGGTCCATAGGTCTATTTCGTTCTCAAAGCCCCAACGAATCTGAACTCGTTTGAGGCATTATAAATTACACCGCCAGTGAAAAACCACTGGCAAAAAATGATGGAATAGCAACTCCTAAAGGTTGTAACATTACAACTAAAAGTTCAAACGTCTGATTTAGTAGTGTCAGTAGCGGACATAAAATAACAGATAAAGATGTGGGGATGCTGTTAAAGTGAAAGGTGTATATATCTGGAGGGTGGTGCACAACAGAAGTGAAAAAAAAACATGGTTTGATCTCAAATCTGTGGCTTACAAACATCTTGTGAAACACAGAAGCGCAGCCAGCAGCTTCCTGCAGCAGCACACCGTTCAAGACACGCACCGAAGCCTTGTTGCCCGTCTGGTCCTGGACTCTTTCATAGACAGCATCAACACTGGTCAAAACCTCTATGACACATTTAAAGAAATTAAGAACTTTTATATTTGATTATTTGTAAGCTCAATAAGTCTTTTTTTAAATTCTTTATTTGCAATCAATGAGTTATTTGCTGTCGAAGTTGAACAGAGGGTCTGTTTTATCGCATTTATTTATTTAAAAATACCGTAATGCTTGGAAAAATAATGAAAACTATTATTTCAAATCATTATAAATGTATAAATATTGTAATTTAAATCCAGTATTATACAACAGTGTAATTGAAGAATGCACAATATACAATCATTTTTCACAAATATGGCATCACTCAAATATATGTAAGAGTCCTGTTTTGTGTTCTTAGATTCTTTTCTTACCTAAGAACAAATCCGTAATAAAACGTTGGTGAATGCCAGAATCAGAATTTCTTCAAATTAACGGTTGGTGAATGAGGCCCAATGTTTATTTTGTAGCTTAACATTCGGGCTTCATTAGAAACACCTCAAACCAATGAAATTTAATAGTCTAGATATGCAAATGAGTCTGCATTTGAAAGAGTTATTGCAGATGTTAAGCGGATGGAGTTGCCCCCTTGAAAAGAAAAATGGTCCAACAAGAGAGCTGTCCACTGAAACAATGGACGGGATTATAAGATGTTGGTGGTTCTTCCCTAGTTGTGTCTAAACTTCAGTTCAAATAAAAAAATTTTTTATATAGCGATAAATCAAAACAAATGTTATCTCAATGTACTTTCCAGGAAGAGATGATCTAGACCAACTCTTAGCTCTACAGAGACCCAGTATTTCAGTCATGAGCAAGAACATGGAGACAGTGGAGTGAAAGAAACAGGAAACAACAGACAGAAGCCTCCAGCAGATCCTGACTCAGGGTGGGCGGAGTTCTGAGAAAATGCGGGACAAGGACATGTGAAATTCATGTCCCTGTCCTACCTGGATATGAATTTCACATAAATACAACTATTAACTAATCATTATTTAGTTGTAATTATTGTAACTTCTGTACGAGTACTTTTAATACCACCACTACTACTGCAGGTACAAAAAAGATGGGAAGGCTATAAAAGAATCAGAACTACTTTATTTATCCCTTATAGTGAAGAGCATATGAATAAGATATAAGCAAAACAATATATATAAAACAGTATATAGCAGTGTGAGAATGTATTACAATTAAGAATATAAGACTAAAATTATGATGCATTTATAATTTTAGTGCAAACCGATGTGTATATGAAAAGTGTCCAATGTAGGAGGGAAGCGTCCGGATAGAAGACTACGAACGATACGCCTTGAAAATACAAAACGCAGAATAAATGAAATCAAATGGGCAGAAACAGGAGTGAAGGTTTATGACAAAAATAAGAAAGTGGCTGAATAAAAAGGGCAAACCAACCCCTGAACAGAAGAAAACTAGTTTCCATAGAGTTTAAGAGAATAAATCATGGACCGTGGATCAGCTGTGGCCTAGGAGATGATGCTGGAACTTCAGTCTGTGGCCGGCCCAAAGGAACATACAAAGATGACTGCTTGAAGAAAAACCAGCAAACCCCTCCACTCATATCTGATCAGGGGTTGACGTCAGCTGAATGACATGGGGAGATGGAGATAATTACCTGAACTAGAAATGCGCAGGTGTACGCCGGGACACTGTCCTTCTACAGCAGAAGATGGGTTTGGTGTTAACAAAGTCGTCTTTCAGGTCGAGGACGTATCTCGACACAGAGCAAAGAGTTTTAGAGATTTTCATCAGGAAAGAGAAAGTACTCAATTACATTCCAGGCAAACTGTTCAGATCTCCGTTCAACTGGAAATTTATGGAAGTATCATTAAAAAACTGATCTTTCAATCACCAATCAAGAAAGTTGGAGGCCCCTTGATGAAACAAACAGATGTTTGTTTTTCATGAGTGAAGTCGGGGGAGGATCCAGGTGGTCAGAAAAGCCAGAGGAGGGAACAAAGTGTGAACTGTGATTCTTTGCTATATTTAATCTGGATAAAAAACATCTGTTAAGATAATTCTGTTTCATTTTTGGCATGTTTCCTGAAACCAGAATGTTAATCTCTAAAAAATAGGTTAGTGTTTTTATATCCGTGATTTGATTGTTAGCTGTGAAGTAAAAAAGCGAGGTGTACATCCCCTAAGTTTGATGATTCCTCCAAATCTGCCAGGGTTTGTATTTTTAGAAGTCTACTGAGAATCTATTGACAACTTTCTGAACGATGCATTTGTCTTTTCATGTAGTCAGGAAATATATGAGCTACTGTATTTATGCTGTTTGTGATTATATGGTCATCGGCCTATAATGGTTATTATTACAGCGTCATACGAGGATGATCAGTGAAGAAACCTCGGCATCATCTAAATACACCAAAGAAGACCGCATTCATTTTGATGGTTTCTTCATGTCGGCAGATTTGGATACATTTTCATATGCTTTCCAGTCAATCAGTGCCAGTGATGAAGTGAACCATTACTACTGTATATTTATGGGTTTCATGGAAGTTCAACACAGTGGAATAGGTTATTCATGTTGTCTGTTTGATCAATTATTGCTCTCAAAACGGTCATTTATGAGTGGAAAAAATTAAAAAACATTGTTGAACATGTTTATTGAGGAATATTATGAATAATTGTGAAATAATAGTGTCCTAGTGGTTAATATTTTTGGAAATGAAATTTCCTCAAGACCATGCATATGAAAAAAAAGTCACAGACTTTTCCCTCCAAACCCAGTCATAAAATCATAACCACTGACACGTGAGGTGAGAATAACATTGACTATTTGGTTTCCAGCGGGTGGTATATATTATCTTATATTTTATCTTGCTCATGTTTGCTTTTCTAGGGAGAATGTGTTTAAAATGTCTAAATATTAAATATTAATTCTAAATGTAAATGTTAAATCTAATTTTGTATGTAAATGTAAATGCAGATGAAAATGTAAAACTCATTGAAATAAATTAAAAATGTAATGTTAAATCCAAATGTAACTTTAGACGTAGCATTTATATTTAGACTTAATATTTTGACATTTTACTAAACATTTTTATAGGAAAGTAAATATGACTTAGTTAATAAATAATGCTGTAAACGTTATAACATAAGTGATTTTAAAATTTGACAAATTTTAAACATTGTTTGGAACTAAATGTGGAAAAATATTGCTGATAAAATCAGCAGGTGCTGAAATACAACGGGCGCCCCCTAGTGAAGGCAGTCATTAACAGCAGGTAGAGTGAGGGGGGCCTCTGAAGACCAACCTCCAC
Organism: Lophius piscatorius; assembly: GCA_009660295.1. Lineage (NCBI taxonomy): Eukaryota > Metazoa > Chordata > Actinopteri > Lophiiformes > Lophiidae > Lophius > Lophius piscatorius. The sequence continues at coordinate 50,345 of VRLP01003314.1, read as the reverse complement.
TCAGCTGGGGCAGAGATGTTAGAGCCTTATGGCTGAGGACCTGGAATCACCCCTGAGATCCGAACAACCAAGGTCATCCATATTATTCTTTGTGATTTTACAGAATTAGATTTTGCTGTAGATGTACAGTTTAATTTCAGGCTGTGTGTGCCTTCCTAGTAGTATACTCTTACAGAGATGGATTATCTCCTGCACACTCCAACCTACAGTTTTATAGCAGAAGCTTCTTGTTTTAGTGACTCTAGTGGATTTTCCCACACTGATTTAATTTCACTGTGTTCAGGAATGAATCAAAATAAACCACGTTGTGAGTTCCCAGAGGTTTGATGCAGACCAACCAGGACTTTACTCAAAATTAAATGAAAATTTTTGATTTTTCTGGCAGCATTTTTTCAGAACAGCGGCTCCACATTGTGGAAACTTCCAGCTTTTTGCCACTGGCTAAGATATTGAATTCTTCCATTGCCGTGTCCTAAGTCGATCTTTTATTTTGAAGGTTCATGATCCTGGATTTGGTATCAATTTTCTGATGTATTTAGAAAGATATTCCTCGTTTCACACCTCCTGTCAATGTTTTCCTTGAGATGTATTTTGTCCTTTTATTCCTGTTTAATGCATCCAGGAAGGATTATTTCAGAAATTAGGTTTAACAAACTCAGAGTTTATTCCGGAGGTGGGGGAAAATTGCTGCCTAAGTGAATGTATCTACTATTTTACCATATTTTCTCTGAATATTGTGTTTGAAAAGGTGGCGGAATGATATCGATGAGAATCTTATTTTCATTCATAGCCATAAGTGCTTGTGAAAGCAGCAGAAATAAAACCCATAAAGGAATTTAACGCCACTCCAACCTCCAGCTGAGCAGCCCCTCCACGTGAAGGCAGCAGGTGTGTGTAGGTGTAGGCAGAGTGTTTACCCCTGCAAAGCATCAGCCCCACACAAGATCCCAGGCAGGCCACTCAGGTCCTGTTCACAGCAGCTTTCAGAGCTACTGACAGACATGTTTAACTGCCAACTGTCTCAGGCACTGGTTCCAACATGCCGTAAGACTTCCACCATCATCCTGGTCCCTAGATTCTCCACTCTGTCATGTCTGAATGACTGCAGCCCAGTTGCTCTCACTCCAATAATCATGAAGCGCTTTGGAAGACGGGTAATAACACACATAAAAGATAGTTGACTTGACAGTAGAACCCCGCTAATACACTTACAGGAAAAACTGCTACATAGCTGATGCCATCTCGTCTGTGGTTCATCGGTTCCTCACTCATTCGGACCACAATAAATTTTAACAAGTTTAGCTCAGCTTTCCAACACGAACATCCAACAAACACTGGTAAAAAGCTGTCAGGGCTCGCTGTAACATCATCTCTATGAAACTGGGTTCTAAACTTTCAATAAACGGGCCCCAGAACGTCAGAATCCACATTATCACATCCTCCTCCGTGAACCTGAACACTGGTTCCCCCCAAGGATGCGTCCTGAGCCTTCTACACGGGGCTGACCCACGACTGCACAGCTCACTATCAGAACAACCACCTAGTGATGTTTGCAGAGGACACGGATGTGGTGGGACGGGTCAGTGTGCAGACAGGAAGGCAGGACCATCTGAGAATGTCATGTCAAAATAACAACCTCATGATCAATATTAGTAAAAACAAGGACATGAATGTGGATTTTCACAAGGCCAATATATACAATATACATATATATGCATACACACACACAAACACACACAAACATACACACACACAAACACACACAAACATACACACACACACACAAACATACACACCAACACACACACAAACAAACACACAATAACACACACACAAACATACACACACACAAACACACACTCACCCAAACATACACACACACAAACATACACACACACAAACATACACACAATAACACACACACACAAACATACACACACACACACACAAACATACACACAATAACACACACACCCAAACATACACACACACACACACAAACATACACATTATAACACACACACCCAAACATACACACACACACACACAAACATACACACAATAACACACACACACAAACATACACACACACAAACATACACACACACAAACATACACACAATAACACACACACACAAACATACACACACACAAACATACACACACACAAACATACACACAAACATACACACGATAACACACACACACACACACACAAACATACACACAATAACACACACACACAAACATACACACACACAAACATACACACACACAAGCCCCCAGCAGTCTGTTGGGTATTAAAACCATTGAATCATACTTACCTGGCTTAAGATGTCAACTATAATTAGATTCTAGTGAGGTATAATCATGAACCTCTCTGACATTCATCTGTTTACTTCCTCCTGCGTCGCATCTGTGGATCTGGCAGGATTTTCCAGGCAGTCCCTTTCTCCAGCCACGCTCTTCATCACGGTAATCCTAAGGCGTTCCCTGATTTTTTTCACTAGCTCTCACCTGAAGCCTCTTTTTTTTCTAAATGTCTGCCTGGAGGAAATTATGGATATTGAACTTCCTCATCCACGACTTTAACTCTGAGTTGACAAACTCCATTGAACTCAGATCAATTATGCTAGAAGCGAAATATCTGAGTTTCACCTCAGGGTTGATCAACCCAGAGCTCAATGTTAAACTCAATAGTTTGTTGAACGTGCCTCCTGGAATAGCAGCACAGTCTTGTTGCCCTCACCTTCGGCAGTCTTCATCAGTCGGCGTGACTTGGAGATTGTCGGGTCCTCTGAGTACCTGGTTGTACAACTAGACGAGGTGGAGTGGTCCACAAACAGCGATGTCTTCTATGAGAAGGACCTGGGACAGCTTTACTTCCTGAGGAGCCTCACGTCCTTCAGAGTTTGCAACAGGATGCTCAACATGTTTCAGCCTGTCAGACGAGAACCATCTTCTAAGCTGTGGGGTGCTGGCATCAGAGTGAAGAACAGATTGAATCGATTTATACGGAGGGTGGAGTCTGTGGTTGGCCTCAAGCTAAAAAGTCCAAACAGTGAATGACCCTCCATAAATTATCACACAAACTTCAAGCACCCAGACTCCTTCAACCTCACTGTGCTAAGGAGTGTTATAGGAGAAGGAGTGTTACAGGAGGTCACTCCCACCCACTGCTACCTCTGACAGGCCTGTGGTTAGTGAACTGGACTAAACCGGACCACATCACCATCGCCGGTTAAGATTATCGACTACTCTGATCTCTGCACATAGCTTCTACCTGCATACTTCAACATCTGTTGCAACCAATTTGATCTGATATTATAATTATTATGATTCTAGCAGTGGTGTAGTCTAGTAATTTTTTTTTTTTGGGGGGGGGCGGCTGGTAAGAAAGAGAGAGACACATCAGGGTTGGGTTGTTACCCCTCTTTGAATAGCTCTAATTATGTGGCAATTATTGACATCTAACATGTCATAATGTCCCACGTTTATATCAGCTTTGCACGTTGGCTGATATTTACCTCGCTTTCTGTTTCCCCACTCTAACTAAGGATGTCTGTTTTTAATTGATCTAGTGTGACTCACAGTCTACAAGGCTGGCAAACATTACGTTCTGTTCATTTCTGTAGGCATACTGGGCCCTCACACGCACACACACACACACACACACACACACACACACACACACACACACGCACACACACATTAGCAGCAGTATCTCTTCCATCCTCCTGCATTCTTTTATCAACCAAACCAAACATTAGTGAAATCTGCTAGTTCTAGATACAATTCAACATATCAAACAGTCTCCTGCTGTTACAGGAACGTAACGAATGTGACAGCTGGCTTTTCTCCCCCTCCTCAGTCTCATTCATGCACCTGCAGGTGTTTGACCTTGAGCTAGCTTGAGGCGGTGCGTGAGTCTCGGTCCGTGAGGAGGCTGCTGTGGATGTGGCCGGACGTCGCCTGTTTAGCTGCTCCGATTCTACCAGTAACGGAGCATGATCAGGCGTCTGCTGGCTGTGCGTCACCGCTAACCGGTTGTGCTTTTTGCTCGCACTGCCTAAAGGCGTTATCTTTTCTTTTTTCCATATGTAGCTTTGGGTTGTTTTTATTTCTGTGCTGCAGTGAGGGAGCTCTCTCTCTGTCTCTCTCTCCCCCCCCGCGGTAGTGTGTCGTAGATCCCAGCTATGTATGGGAGTTTGAAAAACGTTAATTGGCCTAGATGTGAGTGTATGTTTAAGTTAATAATGCTGTTTATAATCTGTCGTGCACTTTCATAGGCGGTTGAACGGCTAGGGCCTAGCCGCTAGGCCATTACCCTTTCCTGAAGATTTGCTGTCTTTCCACTCCCCTCGATTTCCTCTCTTCTTGGGTATCGTTTTGTAAACGCACACGTGCTTGACTTTACCCGGAATTGGACACACACACTCACACCGACACACACGCAGACATACTTACACACAGACAGACAGACTCCCCGTTTGTGTCCTGGCTGCTGTGATAGGCCCCAGTCCTGTCCCTTCTTTTTTTATTGTGGCTATTTTAAAATTTATTTGAATGGAGCTAACGTATACCCGGATATATAAATTCATACATTTATATTGTTGTAATAAGTCTGACTAACTGAAAAAATACTGGCCGAGTGGACAGGCTAGCTTTGTGGAATGGATCTCAGTGCACATTGGAAAGTACCTGCTCTTTCTCTCCCATTGTCTTCATCATCTTCTCTCTTTCTTCTCATGTCTTCATTCACGTTTTCCTCCAAAGCTGATTGTCTCAGTCTTTACATTTACGTGTCAAAGCAGAATGTAAAGTTACTAATACATTTATAGCTAACAAGCTATTGTTAATTCATCCAGGTCAACCACCTGGCATCATGAATGATAAGCTCTGTTTAATGTAGAAGGAAACTCAGCTCAGCATTTTATCCGATGACTTCTTGCAGATATTGGCATTTGATTAGTATTTTCCATTGTGAGCGGACTTAGACTGTAGCTCAGTAGGGAGAACGGCCGGCTCCCAATCGGAAGGTAACCGGTTCTGGCCTCAGCGGTCTACATGTCGAAGGGTCCTTGAGCATGATAATGAAATACAATCTGCTTCCCGGGTGCTGCTGATAGCTGCCCACTGTTCCTCAGGGATTGATTTCATGCAGAGAACCATGTACCTTGCACCTGCTTGTAAAATTGTATCTGACAAATACAGGCTTCCTGGGCTTAGGATCTTCAGAAACCGGCGTTTTGTAGCTTGCTTACTATTTACTTCAACAAGATGAGCATTTCAATACTCAACAACACTGCCAAGCATATTTAATAATATATAACTTCTCTGTCGCCCCAGAAGAATGACTCTTCCACTACTGTAACCAATGTTTAAAATTCTGTGCTGTCACTCAGCGCCTGCCCAATGACATGTAGCTGTTTGAAATCTAGATATAATGTATACATGTCGACATGTATACATTATATCACAACTCGACATTTATAAATTTCTCATAATTCTCGCGATGAGAAAATAATTAGCAGTTCTCAATCCCTGTATATATTACAGTACATGTATATATTTTATCCTAATTCTGGTCCACTTACATGGACCAAACACTGCTATACCGTTAGCTATACTTGGTATATACTGTATACCAAGAGAACAGGTGGAAAGGCAGCAAGTCTAGAAGCATTGGAGGAGGGTAAAAAATGTTTTACTATGGAGTATATGGGGGAGAAATGGAGTAGGCATGATTCTGAATGAGTATGTAAAGAGTGTCCTCGAGGTGATTCTCTAAGGAATGGAGGAAACGCGGACTAGTGCCGATTTTCAAGAACAAGGGTGATGTTCAGCGCTGTAGTAACTGCAGAGGTAACAATGCAAAACCATGCCTTAATGGGGGTTGTCTCGCTAATCGCCTCTTCTTTCCCCCGTTGTCTGTCCCATTTGCACAACAGCAGCTGAAATTCATTCAGAATCATTATTGCTTCTTGACTAAACATCTTGATATCCCGGAGGTGTGATTGACTTGGAGTTACACTGTGATGATTATGTGTTCCATTATTTTTTTGAGTAGTGTATGTGGTTACTTAAGCAAAGAAAGTATTGTCAAAGCTATAAAAAATGAATAAACAAAGATTAAGATTAATCAATAAAATGAGACTGTAAAAAGGTTACTGATGAAGAAGGAAGCCTATTGTACAACAATAATCAAATCAAATCCACAAAGTATATACATAGTTATTTGAATACGTAACTTGAGAAATTAATCAAATGGACAATGACCACTCACATATTCACAAATTAGTCTGTTCAAAGACAGTCATTTCCTTTTTATATGCAAACTAAATTTATAAATTAAATGTATTATTATTATTATTATAAGATATTTGGAAATATCGAAATCCCACATAGATAAAATACTCATGTCACTCAACAAGGTATAATACCGACAATCGTATGATTTCCTTATTTTGAATTCAATTGTATTCCACTGTATGAATCAGAGCATTCTAATATCTGATCATGCCTCAATTTTCCTTAAATATTCTACAATAGCTACTGTCTATTTGGTGTCTAAAGCCACAGTGGTAACAAAACCCTACATTTCAGTTCAAATATAAGTGACTACTTCTTACCAAATCAATAAAATCAATAAAATGTGAGGCATTGAAAGCTTTTATGCGGGGTCAAATGATGGACTACACTAAAAATAAATCAAATAAACAATTCTTGCAAATGTTAGAGTTTTAAAGAGATATGAAGGAGCATAAATTGGAAACAAACACAAATAATAACGGGGAGAAACAACAAAAAATAGCAATTCTAAGAGCAAAATATTATAAACTCTCCATGGATAAAGCCTTGGCAGAATTAATAAGCAGGTCTATGATGATGAGAGAGAGAAGGCAGGAAAACTCCTACCATGGCACATAAAAACATGGCAAAAAGAGACAATCAATGAGATTACAACTACAAACGGAGATAAAACTATGAATCCCCAAATAATGATGCCCTTTTTGAGTCTTACTACTCACATTAATACTCATCAGAATAATAATCAAAAGCTGAGCTGGATTCATCAATTACAATAAATGAATTGTCCGATGCTATTGACAAAATTAAAGTTGGAAAGTCTCCCAGACCGGATAGGATTCCAAAAATTACATGAAAAACATATAAAAGATATTTAAAATAAGTTATTATCTCCACTATTTGACATGTAAGTGGATAGTTTTCAGTCAGGTGAATTGTCCCCATACCCATGTAATGCTCTTATAATGGCATTGGGAAAACCTGGAAAATCACCAACACAATGGGATTCTAAACGACCAGTCTCACTTATACATTTCATATCATAAGATAATATCGAAAGAATTAGCATGCAGGCTGGAAATGTACCGGCCTCTCCTCCCTGATCCTGACCAAAATTTGTTCGGACGACACTGGTCTGTCAAGTGTCGTCCGTAGGCTCCTTATAGTTAATCCTTCATACTTGAAGTATCCTGACACAGCTTTGTGTCTTTGGCGCAGAAACGGTCCAACATCGCTATCTCCAATAAGCGCTCTCTCGTTTAGGTTTTGGCAGGATTCCTCCACTTGGATTGACCAGTGGCAACCAATAATATAATATCATAATCTTTCAACTTTTTTGAAGGCTGTCCCCTTTTCTTCACTGTTGTTTTTGCTTGGAATAGAACCGTCGGCAAAGCCCGTCGGAGTAATCAGAAATATCACAGGCATTAAAAAAATAATATTGACAATAAGATTGGATTATTTGCGGATGATATTATTTTGATGATGTCTCGTCTAAATCAATCAATTTACAACCTGCTTAACACAATTGATATGTTTGGAAACATATCAGGCTATAAAAAGAACAAATCTAAATCTGTTCTCCTCTTCCTCAAACATTCTGAGAGTTCAAATCATCCCTATTGGGACTCAAGCTGGTCTCAGAGGGTTTTATTGACCTAGGCATAAAATCTACTTCTGAAATTGATAACTTAGCTTCAGAAAATTATAATCCAACAATCAAATCAGGGACAGAATCAATGAATAGGTTGTCATTGTTACCAATTTCCATGATAGGACGTATAGATATCCTTAAGATGATTGTTATCCCAAAACTTCTTTACCACTTCAAAACCATCCCTCTCAGTTCTCGTACTCATTTTTTTGCAAACATGAAAAGCATATTTTGTAACATTATCTGGAATAATAGATGAGCTTATCTTTCTTATATCTCCGCTATGACAGAGGAGGTCTCAAACTTCCAAACCATGAGCTGTATTATTTGTCAGCCTAACTCTCTCCTGCATCCTGCTGGTTCTCCCTGGAAGAACCTTTGTTCTGGGTGAACGTTGAAACATAAAATACTTCTCCTCTACCTCTCAGCTCATATTTGTATTCAGCTATGCTTAAATAACTGTACGGAGAATGCCTTTGTGGAATAATACAATACAGGTATTGTATGTATGGGGTTCATAAATATAGAAATGAAAAACAATTAGAATCCCAGTTTACTCCCATCTGGGGCGACAGTATCTTTAAATCTGGGCCGATAAAGGATTATACAAAGTTGCAAATCTATTTGATAAACATAATTTTATATCTTTTTGAGATTTGAGATGGAAATATATGACATTCAGCCAAAGCAAAAATTTCATATCTAAGATTCAAAACTCCTTAACCGTACGCACTCTCACCTCTTTTGAAGAAATAGCAGGAAATCACCTCCCCGAGACAATATCTATTTTTAAAAATTTTTTTTTGGTATACTGTTATTTGGAGGACTGGCAGAAGTCTTGATTAAAAGCTCAGACTCAATCCATAAATTCCCATTTTAAGTTTATCCATTATAAGTGGTTATGAGAAAATACTTAACACCCAACTTTTTAATTCATTTTGATTCAAATGTCCCTGATATATGTGTTAAATTTGGAACAAAGGGAAAATAATTAGTTTTGAATATCCTTTCCTACATTACAGGCATACAGATATCAATATATCCTGAACTATGTATTCTGGGATTTGTCTTGTGAACTGCAACGAAGCAAAATGAAAATGATTGTTTATTGCTTTTTATAAGTAATACCCACCAAAGCAAAGACCTGGAAATTTATTACCAGACCATGCTTACAAGCCTTGGAAAAACTAACATGTATGATATAAATATTCTAAATTTAATAAGATATCGAGAAGTTTTATCACATTTCTAAAGGGGGAGAAGTTCAAAGAAGCCCTCTGGCCTTAAATGTTTGACGTCACATGTAGTAAAAAGGAAAATAAATGCATTTTTCTTATAAAAAAAATTTAACTTATGTCCATAGTATTTTTTCATAAAAGACAACAAAGATCCACAAATTGAGTAAAATATGAACTATTACAATAAAATAAGATATACGCCTGAGAGAGCTCCTCCAAAAAAAGAGTTTTTTTTGTGAAAAAATGAAGTTCCCCCTTGTGAGTAAAAGATGAAATAACAAAGTAAAAAATGATGTTACTGTACATGATGATACGATGATATATACATAATAGATCCCCACGAGTCAGAAGTAGGGGGCAAAGACATAAGTAGAGGTGGCCACAATACACTGTTGATATTTCTCACACCGACACACATGTATTGATAATCAGGGCCGGCCCGTGGCATAGGCGGTATAGGCAAATGCTAAGGGCGCTGTCCATCCGGGGGGCGCCACAAATGGGGGAAGAAAAAAAATTTAACTTCCACTATTCTTAAAACTAGTTGGTATTATGTCTTAATATGAAGATAATAAGCCCACATTAATTTAACTGCATAGCAAAGCCTATTAAATAGGAACAATAATAATAATAATGATGACACGTTACTTTCCTAAGACGCCCCCCCCCCCGACTAATTAGACTGTACCTGCTACCTTGGGCGGGGGGGAGTGGTCTTTTTCTGATGTGACCCCAAGGCAAGCCCGACAACAAGTCAAACATGTCAAAACTTGTCAAGACATTATTTGTCTGTTGCGGAACGACGATAACGTCACTAACCGTTAGCATAACATGGTTTGCTAATCAATAAATAGCTTGCGTTAACTGTTAGTTTTAACGTCAGTTAATGTTATGGAAGGGCCTAAGCTGTTATGAAAATAGTAATGTAACTACTCCCACCTTACCTTCCTCAGGGAAGTGTGTAAATATTAGATATATTCGGCAGGTGTTGTAATCTAAAATTTGTTTACATTTTTATTGACATCTGGTTAGCTGACGTTTTCTTAGCTTGTAATAGGGGATCAAAATATTATTCCTTTTCCACCCATTTATATATTATAGTTGTAAGCCCAGCTGTATGTTGTGTTACAGTTCCTATTGTCTAAAGTGTGTTTATAGTGTTAAACTTTACATCAGTGTTAAAGTGCACATTCATGTTATAGCATAACTTATATCTATATTATACTGCAGTTAACTGCTTCTTTGCGTTCTGCTAATCAGCATTCCGTTGTAATGACAATAAAAATGAATCTTATATAATTTGCATATCAGAAAAAGTACATTGTACATTATACATGTACAGTATAGTGAACATCATGCATGTATCTCTGAGATTTTTCATTTATATTATTTCGTTTCATTTTATTCTTGAAATCATATGTATCATATCATAGTTATTATTAGACTGGTGTCACATACTCCTCTTCTCTCTTCAGATGCGCTGTTGAGGTTTCTCAGTCCCCCCTCAGCAAATCTTGGGCCATCTACAGCATCAAGCGCTCCTCCTGTCGCCTCCACCTCAGCAGCACAACCCAGCAGTGATGCAGCAGAATCAAGCGCTCCTTCTGCTGCTCCAATAGACCCTGCTGACTGGCCATCTCCTCTAACTGATAAGGTACGAACAGAGTTGGTTCACAGAGGTCCATTTCAAATTGAAAACAGCTTCACATTCCCTAAACAAAAGGACGGACGAAGGTGTCAACATGAGTATTTTAACAGACTCTTAGTCAATGGAGAAAAAGTCAGAAGAAGCTGGTTTATGTACTCTGTAAAAGATGACAGCTTGCACTGCTTCTGCTGTTAAGTCTTTTCTAAGAGAGATTATAAACTCAATAGGGAAGGACTAAAGGACTGGAAAATGCAAGTCATTGCTCAAGGTCCATGAAGATAGCCAGGAGCATTATGCTCACATGGCAACATGGAAGGACTTGGAAGTCCGTTTTGCAAAAGGGCTCACAATAGACAAACAAGAGATGGCACTCGCCGAGGCTGAGAGAAAAAGGTGGCGTGACGTTCTACATCGATTGGTGGCAATAATTCAGTCCAGGCTTTCTTATTGCAGAGTAGTTAACAGGAGAAAATTTACCCCAACATGTGGGTTGCTTTGAGAATCTCTGCCACTCTTCCTGTTACAGTGGCTGCTGCTGAAAGAAGCTTCTCTAAGCTCAAACTGATTAAAACTTCCTTGAGATCTACTATGATGCAAGAAGGTCTCAGTGGACTTGCCATCATAAGTATAAACCATGTGGTCTCAAATCAGTTGTCATATGATGATGTTGTAGATGACTTTGCTGCAAGAAAGACCAGGAGAGTAAAGCTGTAGCAGGTAATGTGAGGTTGAGGAGGTGGTGGTGTAGTTTTTAAGTCATTAAAGTTAATGCAGTATCAAAAACCACCACTAGGTCTTTGTAAGAACCCCCTTTTTCCCCTTTTTATTTAAATCCTTGTAATTTTTGTCAATACTGGTTTCTTTCATATCTTATTTTGTGCAGTGCCTTATTTATATTGTATTTATAATTTATTTTATGTCACTTGTTTATACTTTATGTAAGTTATTTATATTGTATTTCATATATTCATTTCATATTTTTTTTTTGTATTTCTTTCTAATTCGTTCTTTGTATTCGTATTTTGATTGGGCAATTGCTTTCTTTAAATAAAAGAATGTCCAAGATAAAGCTATTCAGTTTCTTGTGAGTATGTACACCAGCAGTGGAATTTATTGCAATGCAAGGGGGGCGCCACCTGAAATCTTGCCTAGGGCGCCAAATTGGTAAGGGCCGGGCCTGTTGATAATGTATTGATAATGAGTTAAAACGTAGTAATAAGCTACATTGTATAAAAATGCCTGTTAATTGTCCGTCACTTATTTTTCTAAAACCAAAGATAGTCATCATACTCAAATGTTTTAGGCACGTAACATATGCACCAAAATCTAACCAAGTTATGTCCAAAAATAATCTTTTCCGTAAAAAGCTCCCCCCAGTGAGTAAAATATGAACCATTTGTGTATACATGATTCATACAAGATAAATCTCCTTGTCTTCATTCATATACACCAAATTTGGACCAGATGGGATCAATGGTTGAGAAATTATACCCCAAAAATTTCAGAGATAAATGCTCCCCCTAGTGTCAAAACTAACACTCCTCTCCTCCCTTCATCCTGCCAGCACTTGTGTCTTTACCTCTTTTTCAAACTCCCCGTTGCGTTGAACAGTTGACCCCAAGTGCTCAAAATCCTGCACTTTCTTCATCTCCACTCCTTGCATCCTCACTGTTCCATAGGCCTCCCTTTCATTCACACACATGTTTTCTGTCTTGCTGCGACTGAACTTCATTCCTCTTCTCTCCAGCATATACCTCCACCTCTCCAGGTTTTCCTCCACCTGCTCCTTGCTCTCACTACATATCACAATGTCATCTACAAACATCATAGTCCATGGAGCTCCTGCGTGACCTCATCTGTCAGCCTGTCCATCACCATAGCAAACAAGAAGGGGCTCAGAGCTAATTCTTGGTGTAGTCCCACTTCCACTTTTAACCCATCTGTCACTCCAACTGCACACCTGAACGCTGTCATGCAGCTATTGTACATAGACTGTATCATTGTAACATATTTCTCTGTCACTCCAGACTTCATCATGCAATACAACAATTCCTCCCTCCACACTCGTCATACTGTCGTACGCTTTCTCTAAATCCACAAAGACACAATGCAACTAACCCTCTGACCTTGTTGGGCATTTAAAACAGTGCTCTCCCACTTGTTCTTCTCCCCATCTTTTCCTGCGTATCTTCTTAACCTCCTCATCACACCAATACGTCTAAATGGAACTAATTTAAAAGTAAAATTTAAAATAAAAGTTAAAATACATTTGACTTGGGTTACTGTAGACTCTTCTCAGATTTTTAAGGTTGCTGTGATTGAAAAAAAGACTGAGAAACACTGGAATCTATATATGGAAGCCGAGAAAGGCCATGTTAGCACATATTTATTTATATCTGTTTTCTTGTGATAAAGAGTAAATAATCTTGTTATCACGAGGAAACACTCAACCGTATTGACTTCCTTTGTCATTGTGATACCGGAAGTCAATAAGCGAAAATTATTAATGGTGTATAAGATGCACCTTTTGGACTATACTGTGCAAATTGACTTCCAGTGTCGCCATGGTAACAGTGGGAGGATAATCAACTACAGAAGCAATTTCAGCACTTTGAACCTTGACTGAAGTAGAATCTGATGCGTTGATTAATAGTGGAAACTCTTTAATCCGTCATTTTCATCTTGAACCAGTTAAAGCTATATGAATCATATATATATGATATATATGAGTAAACCACCTTTGTTGTTCTCATTAATTCGGGAAAATCTTTGCTTGTCTTCTCGTGATAACGAGAATAACTAACATAAATAAGTCATTATAGCGAGAAAAAGTCACAAATAAATAAAAACTGCCATCAATAGCTCTTTTCGGCTTTCATTATTTTCTGTCAATTTTTATTAGAAATCGGAGTAAAAATGTAGAAGTATTATTTTGTTGTTCCCTCCGGACCAGTAGGTGACTACAGTGCGTCAATCCGACGGAGGTCAAACTCTGTAACAGGAGGAGGAGGAAGAAGAGGAGGAGCAGACGAGAAAGAGAAGGAGGAACTACATAATATAAGGAAGGAGTAAAAGAAAACCGTCAGACAGCAGCAGTCATGATCCGTACCGTACTCTCTCGGGCTGTCCCTCAGTTTAACCGTCTGTCGGTGTGTCGCTACTCCGCGGGCGGTATCCCTGCGCCCAGCGCGCGCCCTGAAGTGCACTACAATCAGGTAAAGTCCACTCGGTGGTCACGGGAGGCGGAATTAAGAAAACTGCACAATCAACAAGTGTTGAATGATCATAGACGTTATTCTAACCAGTTTATTATCATTGTAATAATTGTGCAAACGAGAGATTCACGGCAGATTAACCCTAGTGAGCGCGTGCATGCATTTGCGTGCCCGTGTTGAATCTTTGCAATCAGAATCATCTTTACGTGAGGGTGCAGCGGAATATATCGTGGCATCTCTCCAATGCAGTTAAAAAAAATATTGAAAACTTATAAATAATTTTAAAAAACCGTGCAAACAGCAGTCACAATAATAAGGTGCTTGTTAAATATTCATGAACATGCAAATAATGGAGAAAAAAAAACTAGAAGCCTTGATCAGCGTTGGTTTTGGAGCATTTATGTTTAACTCCAGCCTAGAGGAAGTTTCTAGAACTAATTTGACACGAGGTGACCCAAATCTCCTTAACCATTTTCATGTTCGTTATCCGAGTACCTACTGAAAGGGCTGAGGGATCGACAGTGAGTTTCAGCTACTTGGGATGACTTAAAGGAGGGACAAAAAACTTGGCAAACGTTGTTTGGTCTCCATTGTTTTGTCAGTAATGAAATATGTTGATATCTGAACCCTGAGAACTGCTGTGTGTTTGGAATGTGAGACCGTCCTGTGTCTCTGCTCCATCTTGTGTAAAAACTCAACTTAATCTCCCTGCTACTACTCCACCATGTCATATCAGTTGTTTCTGAACTTTCCCCTCTTTCTTGACCTACTTACTTCAGACTTGCATCTGCTACAACGCTGTGCCTCGGGCCCTCCGTGGCTCTAAGATGGTTATTAGTCAATTTTCATGAATCTAATATAACCACACAAAAAATGGGTGAAAGACAGGGAAAAAGATTCAATCCTTTTTGCTGGACACCCCCCTGAACTCCCTCTCAGACCCCTGGAGATCTTTGGTCCCAACTTTGCATACCCATGTGTTATGCAACTGTAACTGTTAAGGGTTTGTTTATATTAGGATATGGGTGCAGCTGGAGCGGCATAGAGGAGATAAGAAAAGAAGTGAAAGGATAATGCCTTGTTGCAATTGTTGCTTAATGTTGAGGACAGCAGATCAGCTCTTATGTGAAATCCTGCTTGTGTGACATAACCCCGCTATGATTGGGTTTTACAAGGTTGATATATAAGAGTGAGTCTATGATATCTTACTAGAGCAGAGCAGCAGCGCAAACAGCACTGTGTTTTATTTTGCACGTTGAACGTATTCTATTCTATTCCTTAACAACTCCTGCTGGACTTGTTGAAATGTTGTGGACCAGATGTGGTGCTGGTTGGGCCTTTCTATCTGGAAATGCTTTAGATTACTACTAAGTGTTGACAGGTCTCATAAATTCCAATCATTATCATGTTTATAGCTTCTACCTACACAAGTGAGTGAAAAACAAAAAAAATGTGTGTATTGGTTCAAGTAATAAGCGTCAAATCATGGTGAAGCATAACCTCAAATGACCTTTATCCTAATCAAATTTTTCTTTGGCTACCAGTAACCTACAATTATCCTCTGGAGTAGTATAGAGGAGATATTTATAGAGGAATGGCAAGATTGTGACTTGTTGTAATTGTTGCTTAATGTTGAGGACAGCAGATCAGCTCTTATTGAAATCCTGCTTGTAAGAGATAACCCCGCTATGATTAGGTTATACAAGGTTAATATATAACCGCGAGTCTTTGTGATCTTATCAGAGCAAAGCAGCAGCATAGATATCACTGTCTGTTTTATTTTTCATGTACAACTTACTTTATTCCTAATCAACTCCTGCTGGGCTTCTTCAAATGTTGTGGACCAGATGTGATGTTGATGGGGCATTTCTTTCTGGAGATACTTTAGTTTATGTATTGACAGATCTGATCAATTCTCATGCTTCAAGTATTGAGCATCAAATCATTGTGATGATTCAGAACCTCACATTACCTTTATCCTTCCTTCCTTGCTCCCTTACTTCATCTTTAATGGTTTCTGCCTTTCTTGTTAAACCAAGACTCCATAGTCTTCTCCAGCTGCCTGCCTCTTTGATGCTTTTGACAACGATACTGTATCTGCCCATCAAATGTGTAACCTCGTCACACCTTATATGTCTACAGTCTCCCAAAGCCAGCAGCACTTTGTCACCACTGAGTTATTACTCAAATATTTGTTCACCTGTTATTGCAGTAAGAATATTCAAACAACAATCCATAGGTGTCGGGAGGCCAAGTTTGATGAAGTCGGACGATTTAAATCAGAGCAGAGACACTGGAGGCCGCTTTTGTGCCGGTTGCACGCATGCGGCGTACACGCACACCAAAAGCTACCACGGCTCCAAACATCTCACAAGCAGAAAAACAAAAAGATCGCAATTTATAACGCTAGTAATGACAAACTAAGCTGTTGAGGAACAACCCGAAAACTTTCGGCACAACTAACTTAATCACACAATTCACATTTAATCACCGGAGGACCAAAGTAAGTTAAAAAGCTTGCGTTGACAGACCGACTTAAGCTAGCGGGAGCTCAGATTCAGCCACAAGCCCGCTGAATGTTTCGGTACGGTCAGTTATAGTTTTAAAACTGAAGGACAAAACGAGCTCCGGCCGAACAACCCAGATATTGTTTGTCACAACGAACGTAATAACGCACTTCAAATTGAATTGCCTGACGTTAGAAGAGTGGCTAAAGCTAGTGGGAACTCAGAGCCAGCCTCAAGCCCCGAAGTCATTTCACAAAGCCAACATATACCATATAATGAACTGAACGACGCCTACAAATCTTTATTTTCCTTTGGAAATGTCATACATTTGGTTTTGGAAATGCACGGAGGGGAGGATGGAGGGTATATTTATTTCAACAAGTCAGAATACAAACACATAAAACAATACCGACCAGCCTTGTTACTTCCACTGCAATACTTCAAAAAAAGAGAAATTAAAAAACATTACTCATTATGATTTTTAAACTTTAAAGAGAAAAATATTGAAATCTGCCAAAATCGGTATCGGCCTGTGCGTTTTTATAAAAATCGGTGATAACATGTATCATAACTTATCATAACTAAACCTCCACAAATTCATTTCCCACACACATTTTACCTAAACCAACAGAGTCATGACATACATTTTATGCAGAAGCATGGGTTTGTTTCTCAGTGACAAGATGTCAAGAAACCTCAAGGAAGCTGAATTGAATTCACTGCCTATGAAGAATGTGAAATGATTAATTGATTTCTTGTAAAACTTTTAATACAAACAAAAAAGAAATCTGAAAAATGTATTTGACGGCCCAAAAGAAGGTTGTTCAATACAATACATGAATGAAGTTGTAATGGATTTGCTGGTGATCTGGGTTTCTGGACGCTAAAGCTATGTTAATCCAAACTTTGTCCCGGTCAAATGCTGGGGCCAGATCTGGAATATCTGTCCTCCGCAGAGGGTCTGATGTCAGGGGTCTATAGGAATGTTGCGACAAAAATCAGTAGAGTCTGAAGAAAACGCCTCTAGTGCCCCTGAATGCGCCTTGTGCCCTTCAGAGTGGGTGCGGTGTAAGAGGGCCCTGGAGGGGGATACCACCTGCATGTAGAGCTGATCTTAATTGCAAGTAGAAAAAAAAGGAGGTGCGTGGTAAGTTATACTTGGGCAGATGCAGCATTAAGCTGACAAAATTAATTCTGGGCAGAATATTCATTTATATAATAGCAGTCTGACCGCAGTGCTAGTTTTGCAGTTTAGCCCATCAATAGCGGTTGGACATTATCTTATTGAGCGTGAAGTTGCTTGCATTTAAGGGAAAACTTCAATCCCCAAGTAATTGGGGGACACCAAGGGCGAAGAATGGATCGCTTGTGCGAGTGGCTCCAGAGAAAGGGCAAATAACAGAGGACTTGGTGGACAACACTGCCTTGGTCCTCTTGAGATAGCCAGTGGGAGAGAGTTAGTTTTTTGTTAGTACTACAGTTGTAGGATTTTTGTGCAATACCTTAATCATGTCTATGTAGTATGTGCCAAAATCCTTGAAGTACAGACCAAAAAAATGGCCATTCCAGGCGGCCGAAGGCCTTCATGGTATCCATTAAAAGGACAGCGGCTGGGGAGCTCAGATCCCTGACGCCATCTATGACATGTAACAGTCCCCTGACATTATCTGTAGCCAGTCTAGATTTTATAAGGCCTGTCTGATCCCTGTGAACCAGTCATGTGACCTTGCAGTCTCCTGGCTAATTTTGACCTTTAACTGGAGCATTCCAAAGGAATCTTTCCTTTTTGAGAAGTAAAGAAATTATGGTTGTATTGGCGTCTCTGGAGAACGAGCCAGCTTTAATCCCAAACTGGATCATTTCCATTAACAGCGGGCTAATTAAAGGCCAGAAAGCAAGGTAAATCTCGGGAGGAATCCCATTCGGACCTGGTGACCTGCTCTTGTGTCTTTTGTTGCTGCTTCACATTCCTGCAGGGTGACGGTGTTTAAGCCTCAGAGTAATTATTAAAAAGGGGAGGCAGCTGTATTTAATGCCTTTAATTGTCACAAGCAGATTCATCAAAAGATGTATCTGACTAGTATTTGAGTGTTTGAGGCAAAAGTCAAATTTACAAACTTGTTGTCGGATTGGATCGTGCTATTCTCGTCCCTTACGCAGGAAATGTTGGCAGAGTGCTCGTCTGCTCTAAGTCTCGTAGCCATCAGATGGCTGGTCCTAGCGGGGTGGATATAATATGTCTGTTTAGTTTTGTGCATGAGGAATTCTGAAGACGCATCAGCACTGAATTAATCTCTTTTTCAACCAGCTCTTTTTGAAGTGAATCAGAGTTGTCAAAGTTGCGTTTCATGACATTGTCATGACATTGTTGAAATGTATCTTGATGTGAACAAACACTATAAGGATAACTGACAAATATATGATGAGTGAAATACTTCATTTGTACATACTCGTTTATTTTTTGATTACGGTTGCGTTGTCAATGTGAATTACTGTAGCACGAATATGGCAATTTTCTCTATATGTTGGTCGGACCAAGCGCTAATTATTTTCCACATTGTTGTGAGGCAGTAATTTTAATTAAACATTCAGACTGCACATGTAAGCCTTTATCTCTCATTTAACAAACCGATTATCTGCCAAAGTGAACGCTAACATTCAGGGAGAGCAGATTAAAAGGACAAAATTAAACTGCAGCGTCTTGCTGTTTCCATTGGTCCGCAGGTTTGTGTGCTAATAGGAAAGGGAGCCTGTGTGTGTGGGAAACACTGTATACATGCACCGGTATTCATTTCAAAATAAAGACATAAACTCCTTGTAGCTTTACATTTACATATCATAAAGTGACTGAAGAGGTAAAAAAAAACCGGTTGCAATATAATTTGATTTCTTTTATTTCAACTTATGAAATAAATGTCTTAAGCATTTTCCTTCAGAAAACACATTTTTGTATCAACAGCCGTGGATCACAAGTTGCTTTTGATTCAAATACTGACCTTGTTATGACACAATTTCCCATTTCAGCTCTTCATTAACAATGAGTGGCAAGATGCAGCAAGTGGAAGAACTTTCCCCACTGTCAACCCAGCGACCGGTGAGGTCATCTGTCATGTGGCCGAGGCTGAAAAGGTAAAAAAAAATTGAAAATGTCACAAACTTATTATGACAGACCATTAAATTATTAGTTACACTGTTTTTCCTTTACAGTACGTAGGTCTGCTTTGTAAGCCACATTTCCTTTACTTTCTCTAAATATACTTATTGTATGTTATTTTTCCATTTTATAATGATGCTCTGTCAAAGCAGGGACCTCTTAACTTAGAACCCAGAACCATTTATAGTAATAATAATACATTTAATTTATAACGCACTTTACATTTGAATCACATCTCAAAGTGCTACAAGGTAAAAGCAGATAAAAGCATCAACAAAAAATATAATAATAATTATATAAAAATATGACCAAAAAGCAGCAATGTTAATTATCGTTGAAGGAAAATTATGGGGATATTAAATGGTCCAAACGGACCACGTTGAACATATACCTGAAGTTGAAAATGCTGTCTTTGGAATTAGAGACATGTAATGTCTAGTATGTAGGCTGCAAGGGGTGTTTTGGGTAATTTGTTGTTGTCATTATAAAATAAATCGGCTTATAATTACATTTTTTTTCTTCTTCTTGGGAACAGATTTCCCATTTATATTGGCAATTTTGTTTTTTGCTTGAATGGTTGGGTTGCAGCATAAAGATAAAGAGATTAATCAAAAAAACAGTGAATTCAATAAAGGCACCTCAAAGTGTGCATCCCATAATAGTCGCTCAGTTTGCTTGATTTTATGTTTTTTAAATGATATTTGAAGTTTGTCCATTTTTCTGTTGGTCTGTTCATGTTCTGCGGGGAAAAAGGTTTGGGTCAGTCCGCATCAGCCCTCACTGAGTTTTTCCATTAGTAGATGTTTGAATGTCATGAATATCATGAATATCATTATATGAATCTTGTAAGGGTTGTACTTCTGCTGATAAATATTTTTTTAAATAATTAATTTTATTTGTCTCTTCGTCACCACTGGATGATGGATTGTTTTTTTGTATTTCCAACTGTGCACTCCTATGACGTTTCCATCTCGTTGTTTCCAGGCAGATGTAGACAAAGCAGTGAAAGCAGCACGTGATGCCTTTAGACTGGGGTCACCATGGCGACGGATGGACGCCTCTCATCGCGGCCTGCTTCTAAACCGATTGGCAGATGCCATTGAGAGGGACGCCGCCTACCTCGCTGTAAGTCGATGTCCGAAGGATACGAGTTGATGCTGTTGGCTCTTAGTGTTTAATCATGTTACATTTGTTTTATGATCAAGGATCACATGAACCTTGTTGTGAAAAACCGTCTCACAGTGAATCCTAGGATGCAACTCTAAATCTTTTCAGACACTATCCAGTGTTTACATTTCTACATTTGAATTATTTTTCGAATCATTTAGAGAATAGGTCAAAAAGACCTTTTATACATTGGCAATTAATTGAATGCGTATTAATTTGAGTTTTTTTTGTCGCCTCAGGAGCTGGAGACTCTTGATAATGGAAAGCCATATGCTATCTCCTACAGTGTGGACCTGCCCACTGTTATCAAATGTTTCAGGTAACAGATGTTAAACCACATTGTTTTATGTCATTTCAAAGCTTCATTTTATTCCTGTTTTGGCCACAGGGAGAAGAGTAACAAAATAATGATTTTGCATGGCTTGGTCTACATATTGTTAGATCTAAATACTTAGTGTGACCTCATAACCGCTAACATGAAATAACCACTCAGATTCTTTTATATCCTGCTTACCATGAAGTCTTTAATAATTTTTTTCCGAAACTATACATTCTAGCAGTAACATAATAACCAACATCAAGTAGATGTGCCTTTGGATTTTTTGAAATTCATACACATTTTGTTTTTAACTCCATTAAACGTGTCATTTTAGTTGAGGCTGACGGGTGGTCACCTTGTTTAGAGGGTATTTCATAACCCATTACAGATTTACCAAAGTCCTAAACATTCATTAACCAGGATACGTTCTTGTGCCTTTAATATCTAGAAGGTTTGTCAACGTTTACTTTTCTTTTTTTTTTCTATGCAAACATCTATCGTGCTGTGATAATTATTATATTATTATTGGACTTCCTTCAGATTCTTCTATTATTTGGATCACATATTGTGATTTTCACCCCCCTGATCTAAATATCGAGATATTCTTCCCCTAGCAATGACACCTGGTACCAAACCCTTCTGATAACTGGAGATCAGTCTCTGACATCACTCGTGGAATTTTGGCCCACTTATCTTCGCGGACTGTTTTAGTGCAATCGTATTTGAGGGTTTGTGAGCATGAACTGATCTTTTCAGGTCCCACCACAGCGTCTTTGTGGGGTTCAGGTCCAAACTTTGACTAGGAGCCATTCAGAAGCGGCTTAAACTTCTACTCGGTATCATGGAGACCGCAGGTTTTCCTCTATTATGGCGAGTCGTAGGCGAATAATACATTTCTAATTGTTGGTGCAGGATTGCGGTGAGAAGATTTGGTGTGGTCATGTGGAAGGAGGGCGTTGTAGTTGTCAGTCAGTCGTGGATACTGGAAGGACTCCAAAAGTGCCTAGTTTTATTTTTAGTCACAAGTACGGCAGCATTCTGAGTCAGCAGTGACTTTATCCTCGCAACTCTCCCACGTGGCGGCACGGTGGCGCAGTGGTTCGCACTGCTGCCTCACAGCAAGAAGGTACCGGGTTCAAATCCACGTCTGCCCGTGCCTTCTGCATGGGTTCTCTCCGGGAACTCCAGCTTCCTCCCACAGTCCAAAAGCATGTGATATAGGTGAATTGGTGACACACAAAAAAAAATTACCCGTAAGTGTGTGTGGTTATGTGTGTCTGCCCTGGGATGTACTCGCAACTTGTCCAGGGAGTACCCTGCCTCTCGCCCAATGTTAGCTGGGATAGGCTCCAGCCCACCATGGATAAGCGGTAGACAATGAATGAACTCTCCCATGTTGCCATTTCTGCCATGTGTCTTTTGAGTAGTTGGAGCTTGGAGGTCTGAGATGTCTGCAGTTCCCTAGATGTTTTCTTTAGATTTTCTGTGACTTACTGAATAGTCCTTCACTGAGGTCTCGGAGGAATTTTGGAAGTTGGTCCACTTCTGTGAAGGTTCATTATTACCCCAAGTCTTCTCCATTTGTAGATATTTTGTCTCACTGTGGATCTTCAGAGTCTCAAAACCTTAGAAACAGATGTGGAGCCCTTCCCCTTACCTTTGAAAATCTAAAATGTTTTACATCCCAGATGTTGTAAAGCTTGTTGTGTAATCTAAATAAGATGGATGCTAAGGTATTCTGACACACACAATTTGTCAATTTCATAGATTATTTTTCTCCTAAAAATATACCTGTCCTTAATTTCACTTTCACTGAAACATAAAAGGAGTTGGGACGAGGATAAAAAGTGGTTCCTATTAAAGCAGCTTCATTTTATGATAAATGTCATATTAGCTCAAGGAAACTGTTCTCTTGCATATTATTGTATTCTTTTTGCATTTGGTGTAACATATTAACTCATGGTTCATGTCATTAGGTACTACGCAGGCTGGGCGGACAAATGGGAGGGCAAGACAATTCCCATCGATGGAGATTTTTTCTGCTACACAAGACATGAGCCCATCGGAGTCTGTGGACAGATCATACCGGTGAGAGAGTCAGGGAGTGAACATCCTCTTAAATAAAGAATCAAGTGAAAGGAGGGAATAGAAATGCATACAGGTAGTCGCTGTTCCTTACTGCTCACAGAGAGCCCAGTTAACCGGAGTCAAATTCCTTGTATGTATATACATGGCCAATAAAGCTGATTTTGATTCTGATTTTCTGAGATGTTTTAAGAACTGAATGTGAAATGCTGTTCAGTGGCCGCATCACTACTCCTAATGCTTCTCCTCTTTCTGTGTCTGTGTCTTATCGCTGCAGTGGAACTTCCCTTTGTTGATGCAGGCCTGGAAACTTGCACCCGCCCTCGCTACAGGTAACACGGTGGTGATGAAGGTTGCAGAGCAGACGCCGCTTACAGCGCTCTATGTGGCCAACCTGATTAAAGAGGTATTCTGTCTTGTTTTCATAATCCGTACTTAATCAGTTCCTGGAAAATGATCATAAATCAGTAAACATGGAATTCTCCCCCTTCGAAATGAGAACTGGCTAATCCCAGACTCGTATCAGCCCGGTCCAACCAGAGTACTGAGAGTCATTCGGCAGTCCTCCAAACACGCTACTGTAATCCTTGAGGTTGATTTTATCAGGGCCATAAATGTGATATTAACCTGGAGAGGTTGAAAGGAGCTACTGAATGTATCCTGACTTTGCTTCTTTTCTTTTTTTATTATAGCTGTGAATAAAGACATAAGCATTACTGAACATCCCCTTCCAGGAGAAAACACTGTTTCTGTTTAAGAGTTTAAGTTGGACTCCATAGGGTTAGTTTACAAGGACAGCCTAATTCCGATTAGATTCGGTAAAGACGCCCAATCGGAAAGAAATACTGCATGTAAAGACCTCTTTCCGAAAGAAAAGGACCTTTCTGAATGAGATTTCATTCCTTCCGTGCAGTCATTCCTTGTCACATTTTAAATATGACGACTTCAAAATACCGGTCTGCATCGGAGAGTCATTAACTCATTGCAACTTTGAAAGACTTTGACATATTTGGATGGTTAGATGGACCAAAAGTCACTTCCCCGCATGTCCTCTTTGTCGTATTCTTCTTCTGGCCACTTGTTGGCGGTCGGCATCCAGCTCCATCGTAGCATTATCACCACCTTATGAACGGGAGTATGGATCGTCTGCGCATGTCCAAAAGCTGTTCCCGTTTAGTTGAGTTCATGCACCGACTCGGAAAAGATCACGGGTCTTTGTAAACAGGGGAATGACATTGCAATTCGGAAAGGTTTAATTCGGAAAGGAGAAAAGTGTCCCATGTAAACTCACTTTATGTTAATTCATTGCATTGAGTAAATAATTTGTGTTTATAACTACAACGCGTATGTAATTCAATCCTTTTTGGATAACTTTGATAAACAACTACAGCCGCTAAAAATGTGATTTAGTTAGTGACGAGCCCCGACTAATCTATTCAGAAATTATTCCCGGAAAGATGTGAAATCCTGGAATATCCAGAGGTGACAGAAAAAATTCTCTAATACTGCATTTGCTCATCTTTCCACTGACCCATCAACAACTTATTGGTTTGTTCAAAGTAAATCCTGACTTAATCCCAGTAGGGTAGGTAATAATTGATAAGTCCAAGAGGACCGGTCCAGTGTTCACTCTTAGGAAAGAGGTTTTAATCTCAATGAGGAGCAGCACATAAACTTTTGCACAACATTCCCTGCACTGTCAACTGTTTCATTCATCTGTGTATACTTTATATTTCTCTTTTCTTCAGTGTGTGTTTATTGCTGTGCGGCTTTCAGAGTGGAAAGGGAAACAAGAATTTAATTGTACAGGGAAACTAGTTTTAATTCTGCATATGACAATAAACGCTTTGACTTTTGACTTTTATTTAACTGGTTAAAAAAATTAAGGATGTACTAACTCTCAATCGTGTTCTCTACAGAAATGTGCTCCATAATAGTGATCTCATTTTACAAATTAAGCTTCTTCTTTTTTTTCCTTTTCTTTTTTTTTTTTTTACTTGTTTCTGTCTCCAGGTGGGTTTCCCTGAGGGTGTAGTGAATATCTTACCTGGCATGGGACCAACAGCTGGTGCAGCAATCGCAAATCACATGGATGTCGACAAGGTGGCGTTCACTGGCTCTACAGAGGTAGGAGGATTCTCTTTGCCGATTTTGTTGTTGAAGGATAACTTGTTAAAAATTACCAAAATGAACTGAAAAGTCAGGGCGTTTATTTCTGACCACATGGAGGCAAAAATAGGTCACAGAGTGAATCAGGTCATTTTCTGCAAAGACAGATCACAAAGGTGGTCGCTGGAGGTAGAATCATTTCATTGGAGGAGGCTGTTTTTTTTTTTTTTTTCAATGGTAGAGGCCAGGTGAAAGTTTCCTGGAAGATCATTTCTCACTTTATGTCTGGGTAGTTTCCGTTAGATACATACTTCTATTACTTTCTTAGATTTGGTGATATGTTTGCAAATGGATCTCAGCATACAAACATACAGTATAACGTATTGGTAGATGTGGAGGAAGTGGAGTCCAAGCAATAGTTATCAGTGAAGAGTGGGGAGAGGGGATGAGCCCAAATGTAAATCCATGTTAGTCTGTCCCTCCATGCCAGACACGACGACGTCATTGCAATCCCATCTCCACATTGTCTTAAGCAAAATGCTCAAACACTAACCGAATCATGCATATAAGCAGAGTTACAGTTCTGTATGAAAACGAAAACCTCTAGCTTCATGTAGTGAGGCTAAAGTTCCGCAGGAATGGAGCTATATGAGAGGGTCTTAATTTTCTTTGGTGTCCTGCAAGAGTGAACTGCTGCACATGGATGGGCTAAAAAACAATTCAGGCAAGAAAACGTGAATGTAAATAATGAATGTATTGAACAAAAAAAAAATTTGGGAAATGATTTATGGAGGAATAAGTTGCTGTTAAATGTTTCTACGCCCTTTAAAATAAACGCGTTGTTTTTTGATAGTTGAGTTCTGACCAACACTTCCTAATATCTGACGGAGAAATGTCTAATAAGGCGGTAACGCGTTCGGTGACCGTGGCATTCGGACAAACCTCATCCTGCTGTACGGACAGTAAGGTGTATTACTGCACTCTGTGGGGGGAAATTGATCTCAAAATATGGGAAAAAAATAACTTAATTTGTCATTAAATGAACAAGTATACAACAAAATTACAATCTGTGGTGCAAAAATATCAACTTGGTTTATCATTTATTAATTAAATAAGTTGATATAAAGCAGGGAACTTTTGCCATGGTCTTAACATTAAAAACATTCAAGGATGACAAATGTTATTCTATCAAACAGAAGGTCAAGCACCTGTCTGTGGTGAGGCTGACGAAAGCTATGGTGTCGGATAGACGTCTCAGATATCCTGATGACGATGTTGATTTCTTCCTGTTCATAAAGATTTGGCACCATCTCCGTACTGAAGGGTGGAACTTAGGGGACTCTGAAAAGTCAACTTATTTTTAAACCTTTTGTTGCTGGGACTTCAAATGCTTGCATACTAAATGATTCGGGAGGGTTTTTTAAATGATTCCACTAAGCAAAGGTAAAGAGGCAGTGAAATTGTATTTTACACTATTATGAAATGAATTCATGGTTCACATTTGTGCCAAACGCTGTGGGTTGTCCATTTGGATCAACTACAGTCTGGTTCCTTAACAAGTAGTACAAGGTGTACATATTTCTATTGAATCTGTCTTTATATCTAATTAATTCCACTTAAAATGCCATCTGGAATAAAACAACAAATTTACCTGGCGTGAATTTCCCCTTTCTTTACATTTGTACACATCAGGTGGGTCACCTGATTCAGCAGGCCGCAGGCAGTAGTAACCTGAAAAGAGTCACACTGGAACTGGGAGGAAAGAGTCCTAATATCATCCTCTCTGACGCCAACAGTAAGTTTTTCTCTTCCAAAACTGGATGACGAGTATGCAACTGTTTTTTCATTGCTTTATTGATAAAACTCTGATCCCATTCTTGTTGCTGCTAATTAATTAATACATTCGTATTCAAACATGGAATGGTTTGTTGCTCACACAAAGTGTGATTAAAGCTGAAAGAACAAATTACATTTTTGGAAAAACGTCCTGACAGTGTAAAACAAAAGCTGAATTCATTACACATTCACACATTTACAAAACCTTTTAAATTAGCTCGTGAACCCTCTACTCGACGTAAAGGCATTAATATGGATTTAATGATTAGCTATATATATTTCTATAACAATTTATCTATGTATATATTTATCTATCTATCTTTATATCTATAGACATAGATATATACATAGATATCTATACATATATATCTATTTATACATCTGTAGAGATATATATCTTCTACATATATATATATATCTTCTCTATATATAAATAGATATATATACCTTACCCTCACCATCCCAATTCCCACACAAGGCAAAAACAATTACACACTGGAACGATAAAAACAGGAGTGCACGTCTGTAGCATTACAGAAAGCGAAGAACCAAATGGGGATCAGCAGAAGTCAGAATTAAAACCCTTAAATTACACGTTTCAGATCTGTTATTTACTGTTGTGTTTTTCCCCTCCCGGAGTTAAAGTTGTCTTTGTCCTTCCTTCATTCAGTGGAAGATGCAGTGGAGCAGTCCCACTTTGCTCTGTTTTTCAACCAAGGCCAGTGTTGCTGCGCTGGGTCTCGCACCTACGTCCAAGCAGACATCTATGATGAGTTTCTGGAGCGGAGCGTTGAGCGCGCTAAGAGACGCACAGTGGGAAACCCCTTTGACCTGAAGACGGAGCAAGGACCTCAGGTAACACATTTACATATGCACATATTGACTTATGTTTTTCATCAAGTTCTTTTATTTGTATTCGAAATACAAGGTAGAGTTTTCCAAAGTACTCCACAGCATATAAAACCACAAAATCAGAACTCAGGACCTCAAAAACTATTTCACGGATCATTTTAAAATTTTATACCCCAATAGACCTTAGTGCGAGTAGGAACTGAATTGAATTGAGGACAGATCAGTTATAATTCTGACACTAGAGGTAGCGTTACCTCCCAAATTTTTCTCGCCATAATTTCTTAACCGTTGTTCCAATTTCATCCAAATGTTCATATTTAACTCACTAGGGGGTCTTTTCTACAAAAACACTGTTTTTCAATCATAACTTGACATTATATTTGAGGAGTTCAATCAGGGGGACTGCTTATACGACACAGGGGATTGGGGACTTTTCAGGGATTCACTCTTGCTGATGGCGATGGCAGTCTAGACCTAGTTAAAAAGCAGACATGGGGGACCAAAAGCAGAAAACGTGTATGTAGAAACACACATGCACATAAAAGCAGATAATTATAGCAATGACTGCTTAGCCGTTGCATCCCGTTTAACAGCATAGGCAGAGAAAGGCCTCAGGTCCCTGCCTGTGTTGGTTCTCTGTCCAGGTTCTCCAGCTTCCTCCAACAGTCCAAAAATATGAATGCATGTGAATCTGAATCTCCTGACGTTGTGACTGATTGTATGTTTCTACCTGGTGGCCAAGTGATGAAATGGCAAATTGTCCAGTTGTGCAAGGTGACCCTGATCCAGCCCCCCGGTAGCTCTGATCAAGATAAGTGATTACAGAAAATGTATGTCACTTGACTATTAACCACTCAATTCTGACAACGCAGAGCTTCTTATTATTGATCCGGCGGGTATCTCGGTCTACTTGGTCCCCTATTGAAATTATGAGCCAGAAATCTTGAAATCACTGAAGTTCGATTACCACATCAATAAACTGGTTCAATCCTGCTACTCAACCAAGAAATATTACAAAAATCTAACTATTACTTTCAGTATGTGACCTTGAAGGCATCATTCACACCTTTATTTTCCCCCCGTCTTCTAACGTTCACTTATTCTCTGCCTGAGTCAAACTGCCCTGGACAGACATCAGCTGATCAGCTGCCAGACCTGAAACTCAGACTGACCCATGTCTCATATTGCTCCTGTTTTAGCCTTACATTGGCTGCCTGTCAATTCCAGGATAAATGTCAGCTCCTGTTAATATCTCTGAGGTGCTGACCCCCTACTACTGACCAGACCTACTGACCAGACCTTCAGGTCCAACACACCAAAAACAACCAAAAGTGACTGCTTGTTTTGCAGCCCTAGCTCTGAAAATATGGATCAACCTTTTCACTTTGCACCCTCTGTTTAGAAAGATGCTGTACCAATAAATATTTACTTACACATTGAATCCACAAGGAACAAATGGAAAGCAGAGGAGCTGCAGAAATCTGCGTAAACTAATATAATCCAGTCTTGCATTCAGGTTCGGATTCCTGCAGAATTAAAATCATCTGTCCTAATTGCTCTCACACACCTGTGTGTTGTGTGTGTCCAGGTCGATAAGGATCAGTTTGAGAAGATTCTGGGTTATATCAGCAAGGGGAAGGAGGAGGGAGCCAAGCTGATGTGTGGAGGAGGAGCAGCTGCAGACAGAGGCTACTTCATCCAACCTACTGTGTTTGGAGACGTCCAGGACAACATGACTATTGCCAGAGAGGAGGTGAGAGAGTAGTTAACATTTAAAATGCTTAAAATGAAAATATAACTGTGTGTATGTGAGATTCATTTTTGACTGTAGAGGATATGTATCGTCTTCATGTGTGTTTTTTTGCCACATGCTTATTGGGGGCAGTAACCATTCCCGTTTTTCATTCGTCATAGTTAAGGTCAGTGCGGCGCGCTCATTTCCGCCGTGAGAACCAAAGTATGGATGTTAAATCTCGTATTTCTCAAATACTCAACATTTTCCTGGGTCGCTCCATATTCCCCCCCCTCATTTGTTCACTGGAAACATTGTCGTCATCCAAATCCAACCCAGCAGGGAAAACCTGTAGTGGATTTTCACATGGACTACACAGACAAAGAACACAAAAGAACCCCAAAATTTTTTTTTATTTACATTAAGGGTATTTTATTGTCGTTGGTTGTTTTTACACAAACCGAAAGGGGACGATCCAATTTTTTTGTTTCCTCTTACTTTTCAGACATTATAATTTACCTTGAGTGGAATTATCGAGGAAAAACTGTAGTAGAATTTGATTTGTACAGTGTTTGTGGACTTTTGGGACTGTGGGGTTTTGTATGAGTGTAAATATGAACACCATGATATACTGTGACAGAAGCTGTGTGTATATCAAGTTATTCATCTTTTGTTTTCTCTTCTGTTTTTTCTTTACAGATCTTTGGTCCAGTGATGCAGATCTTTAAGTTCAAAACCCTGGAAGAAGTGTTGACAAGAGCCAACGATACTAAATATGGTCTTGCTGCTGCTGTGTTTACTAAGGACATCGATAAGGCCCACTATATCTCCAATGGACTCCGTGCCGGCACAGTCTGGTAGGAATGCTATTACTAACTTAATGACCGTGCAAACATCACATAGAACTGACTCAGCAGCAGATTGTGAGGATGCAGATGGAGAAGACTGGGTAAATACCAATCTGGGGTTCAGCATAACACATAATGTTAATGTTATCATTTGGTAAGCAAGAAATCACTGTTGCCCCTTTTTTATCTATCGAGCAAAAGCAGAATAACAATAGTGAAAGAAGTGCTCTAACACCTAATTAATGACCCTTAATAAACCCAGAGGGTGGATTTTATGTAGAGTAGGAGCAGTTTCTCACACACATGAATGCAGCGTTTCTTCCTTACAAATTTAAATGTTAGGAGGACTTGGTGTCTTTCTGATTGTTCAGAAAAATTCTAAACTATCAAGACACCAAGTCCTCCTAATAAATAAATCAATATATCATATCCTATCATAGGGACATCTGTAAATGTATGGGTTCAATTTTTTTTTCTGTTGCAGGATAAACTGCTATGATGTTTTCGGGGCTCAAGCGCCGTTTGGAGGTTACAAGGCTTCAGGCAATGGCAGAGAGCTGGGAGAGTACGGTCTGGACAACTACACAGAAGTCAAAACGGTAAGAAAGTAAAGATAAAGTTTTAATATGACCTTCAGGATACGGAGCATGGAGCTTTCAATCAGGATGCAAAGCTAATACTAATCGTTGTTTGACGGCAGTTTATTCTCATCATTAACGGAGGAATTTGTTGGGTGTCTGCCGAATAAAGAATCTTATTCTTAGTCTAAGTTATACAACAGAATCACATATCTTGGCCAGTTATTACCATTTTACCCAGCTGCTTAAGAGGATATAAGATATCTGGAGCATTAAAGGTTTGTGTTAACCACTTGCCTAGTTAATGCTACTGCATCGTCATGTATTTACACGGGAAAATGGACTGAACTTAACAACAACTCGCGCGCGCATACACACTCACACAGACACACACGCTCAGTATTTGTGCAAAGATTTGTGAAAACAGCTTTTAAGTCAGGCTAGGATAATTCATTTTTCTCCCTTTTTACTTGTATTGTTATCATCATGTTAATTTCACAACTGTCAGGTGAATGGATTAGAAGTATGACTGACAAAAGCCATTTGCGTGCTTTAAACTTTAAATACTTTAGCAAAAGTATTTATATTTTTGACATTATACATAGACTTCTGTTTAACTACTAGAATCAGAATCAGCTTTATTGGCCATGTATATGCATACAAGGAATCTGACTCCGGTTAAATGAGCTCTCACAGTACGAACGTCATATAAATAATTGAAATTAAATGGACAAGGCAATAAACAAATATACAAGCTATAAACAAATGGAGATGATCTTGTGTACAGGCTATATACACTTAAATATATATATATTAATATGTATATATATATATAAATATATATGACAGTGCAAAGATGTCAGAGTAGTGACAGTTGGAGGTAGTTATTGTATAATGAGGTGATCCAGGTTATTGTACAACACTGACACTGGTTTGATTGTTGGTCAGGTTGATGGTCTGTGGGTAGAAACTGTTCTTGTGTCTGGTAGTTTTGGCGAACAGTGTTCTGTAGCGCGTGCCAGAGGGGAGAAGTTGAAACAGGTTGTGTCCGGGGTGTGACGGGTCTGCAGTGATCTTTCCTGCCCGTTTCCTGACTCTGGAGGAGTATAGGTCCTGGATGGAGGGCAGGTTGGATCCGATGATTTTTTCTGCAGATCTAATTGTCCGTTGTAGTCTGATTCTGTCCTGTTTGGTAGCAGATCCAAACCAAACAGTGATGGAGAGAGAAGAGACTGGATTACTGCAGTGTAAAACTGGATCAGCATTACCTGAGGCAGGTGGAGCATCCTAAGCTGGCGTAGGAAGTACATCCTCTGCTGGACCTCTTTGATGATTTTGTCTGTGTTGGATGTCCACTTAAGGTCCTGAGAGATTGTAGTTCCCAGGAACCTGTAGGAATCCACAGCAGACACAGTGCTGTTCAGTACAGCGAGGGTGGGCGGTGACGGGGGGTTCCTCCTGAAGTCCACTCTCATTTCTGCAGTTAAAATGTAGATATATAACCGTAGCATGGAACTATAAAAACTGTATGCAGTGATTCTGTGTTTCATTAAATGACTATAATGAGTAACATGTCTAATCATTAAATGTTTACATTTTTAAATCCATTTTTCTATATGTTGCTAGGTGACCATCAGGGTGCCACAGAAGAACTCCTAGACATGTGCAGTGTGTCCCAACAACAACTGACTGCTGTCAATCAAGAAACACCTGAGGGAAAACCTGAAGCTGAGATTCTGTTCTACTGCTGTCTACTGTGTTCAGCAGCTCCACTGCTGTCTGCCACTCATTCCTGCTCCATGACTATCAAAGCCAGTTGTGAAAAAACATCTATTTGCTAATAACTTCTTCCATAAATAAAAAAGTGTTGAATATAGTTTTCTAACACTTGGGTTTATAAAACATCTTAAACACCAGAAGACTTTGTTTATGCTCTTTTGGCTTTGAGATTATAAACTTTTCATATTAAATATATTTGTGGCACTCAGCTGGCTCCGTCATCTTTGTAGGTAGGAAGCTGTTGACTATTCCCATGGTCTTTAATTCAAATTATTCACAAAAATCTTTCATTTTATTCGAGTAACATCTTAAAAAATATCATTAACATAAAACATTTTTCTGTAAAACATGTTACCTTATAAAGATTGGGGTTGTAACAGAAGCATATTTTAAGCAATTTTTCATATTTTTAGGTTCATCTTTTTTAGTAGGAACTCTTAACGTGGTGAACAATGACTTCCTGTTTTACTGGGTTATAAATATGAGGTGACTCGGGTCTACTTCTCTGACATTCTTAACAATGGGAAAGACCAGAGAACAAAGCAATGATGTGTGAAGACAAGGTGTAGACCTGCACAAATCTGGCAATCGATGCAAGAAAGTCTTTCAAAAGTTCAAAATGTCAATTTCACCTGTGAGATCAATAGTCAAGTTTAAAGAGACTGGAAATGTTGAAAATCATCTTTGAAGACTCTCCAAGGATTACTGCTACAGGATTTCCCTGACCACCATCAGACAGCTCCGACACCAACACAAGCTGTTTTTCTGCAGTAATCCATACAAAGTAAAGCGCAGTGCCAAACACCAGTGGTACCCTCAATGCAACAAGGTTATAGGTCTTCTTGGCCACAAACATCTAAGATGGATGTGGTGTAGCAAAGAAAGCCATAGAGAAAAGCACCTCATACAAGCTGTGAAGCGTGGTGGTGGATCTCTGATGATGTGCGGCTGGTTTCTATCAAAGGACCTGGACATACTGTTGTAAGACATGGTTCCATGGACTCCATCAAATACATGCAGATATTATATACAAACCTAAAAGCTGTATCAGTGAGTTGTTAGACATTATTATAGGACCACTTGTCAGATCCAACTAATACTACTATAAAATAAGTATGGAGAATAATAGTCAGTTTTCCTCTGTGCTTTGCACATCAGACACACCGAATAAAAATAACTCGGAAAAGCACTCAGAGAGCACAAACCTCCGCCAAGGCACAACGGGATCCAAGGTTTAGGAAAAATGTATGAAGATTCCTCCATTATTGTCTTGAGTTACTGCCAGTCTCTGCGCCTTCCACTTCAGCATCTCTTTTCAGCCCACTGAGCCCCCAGCTCCACCCTCAAAGGAACATCAAAGGAACTATTGAAACAGAGCCCCAAGCTCCAGCCCAAAGAAAGATCAGAGGATCAAAGGTAGCAACAGCCACATTTGGACGGCTTGTTATTTTATTTTATTTCATTTTAAATGCAGCAAAACACGTACCATGAACAAAATGTAATCACCTCTAGGATATACCAAATATCCTTTCGGTAAAAATTTCTTGTAGTTTTCCGTAATCCTGCTCACAAACAAACAAACAAACAAAAAATAGACAAATGCATAGGAGTGAAAACAACCTCCTTGGTGAAGGTAAAAATGTAACACTCAGTCACACACTATACAATGTAGTGGAAATTTTTTTCTGCATTTGACTCATACCTGAGGAGCAGTGGGTGGAGCCTGTGACAGGGAGCATGTTGGGGCTCAAGGTTCACCGATTATTTGAAGTCCCTTAAAAAGATATATAAGAAGAATGAAAGATACCAATACATTTATTTACACGTCCTTGTGTCTCTTGTCGCTGGCGTTTGTGCTTTACTCAGTTTACTTGAACATTTATTTTTACTTCATTTATTAGCTTTTAATTTACTTTTTTCTAACAGTTTTATTTGGTTGTCTTGTAAAGTGATACTTAATTTGAATTTTAAATAACTAAACATCAGTGAATTTTTGAATTCTAAGTTTCCCTTATTATGCCCTGTCAGTTACATAATTTCTTGCCTTTCTCTGTGTACTTGTCTGTTCTTGTGCTGTAAATTATTCACATACTAACAAAGTTTAAAAAAAAAATATATATATATATATATATGGATTCAGAGTCTTGCTCTGGGACCCCACAACATGTAGACTGCTGGGATCAAACCGCCAACCTCCCAATGGGAAATACAATATATGTATATGTTAACGTTATTGGAACGGGAATGTGAAGTGTGATATAATGATAAAAAAAACCCAATTATAAATTATAAAGATTAAAAAGGATATCTACCATAAAAGGTAACCACTAAACAAATTTTCTATCAAGAATGCTTAACGATATTTATCAAAGGATTACACTTCTTAAGATGAGATGATATGATGTAAGATCCTCAATAATCCCCAAAAGGAAATTATAGTGTTAAAGCAGCTTGTAAGCAGAGTAGATTCACAAAATACACAATCGTGTTGTTTATAAAAAAAAAGCTAATTTATGATGGTGGACAGGAGCAAACTCACTGCAACTTAAGAAAACACATGCAAATACACAAAACACAAGCAAATTAAGAGAATGTCTGAATCAATTTGACAACACATGCGCAGCATTTGGAAAATGCACTGTGAATACCACATCACAACACATTAAGAAAAAACGTGGTGCAAAGCCACAACACAACGGATGTGTTTCCAGAGGACACTTAAAAGTGATGCACCACCAGATATGGTATTTTTAATGCTTCATTTAAAGAATAGATATAATACACATACCAGTATAAACAGGTTTTATTTGTTGTTTTCATCCGCCATCTATTTCGGATTTTTTGGGCTTTTCACTTAACTTCTGAGTCGTGCATTATTTAGAATTAACCTTAATCAATATCGTTTAATACAACATACACAAGTAGTATAGTGTTTATTCACTTTTTTGTTTGTTGAGAGGGACAGACCTTCCACATTAATATTGAATACAGCTAAAAAGGACAAAAGGAATCTGACTTCGTAAATGTGGAATATACCTAGAGGAATGACCAGATTTTCTGTAATTTAAAGGGTTAACTCTACAATCAAATCCACAAAAATTTAGGTTTGAACGTAATGGAATGTCCAGTTTTGTAAAATGTCTGTGTTGCTCCAAAGGACAGGAGAGGAGGGGCAATGACAAAACGCATACATTATTGTTTCTGGGTTTTTTTAGCCATTTTTTCATTTTTATGGTGACAAATGTGGAAATTGTTTTGGTGAATTGTGAGTAAATATTCTGCAAAATCTTTTAAATGCGTCTTATTGAAGATGAAAGGGACACAGATATGACCGACGCCAATTGTTAATTATTTAATGTTGCATTCTAGAAAAAAGTCCATTTCACAGAGATCTTGTTGTATTTTTTAAGGTTCTTTCCTTCTGTGTCTGTTCTTAATTGTTTTTCCAAACAACCTATAAACAAGGAACTTGAACATTTACATCCTGACAGTCTGAATGATGTTTAAGTCACTCATTTATTTAAGCAAATTCTTTATTTATTAAAGCATACAATTTACCTAATAGAGCGTCTGTGATCTCCATTGGTTGGTGCTCATAGTGACGTCATTACGCAACACACGTTGCTGACGTGGAGTTCGGGAAGTGGCTGTGGAGCTGTGTTAGCTTTAGCGCTTCCTCTTCATCATAAGTCTTTTTTTATTGAATGACAACAATGAACACATCTAATTTAGCAAGCACATATTTGATTCTATAACAGTGGAAGACAAACCGGACTAATTTCCCAGGTAGGTGACTTCTAATGAACCATGCTAACCTGAGAGCTGTGGCTAACCCTGCTTAAATATATTGTTGACATATTATATTATATTTTACATTATATTTTATGTTATTATATGGTTGCAATAAAAAAAACAGTTAAACATAAATGTTTGTATTATTAGCTGCCAATATTCGCTCAGTGACAGTGTTATCTCTAAGTTCAAAAATGTAAGCCATTGCTAATACTTATGCAGCTCAGGAGGAGGAAGGACATTTAAAACAGTGGTAGTAGTAGTAGTAATAATAATTATTATCTGCAGCATTAATAACATTCAGCAATGACCTGATGTGGACGATTATCTTCTCAGTCCTGTTTTTCCTATTCGATGAATCCGTCAAACTCAGTATATCTAAACAAACACGCGCTGCTTCCACATCATGTCACCCAAAGTATCTCAGAACTACCCAGATCTCATATCAGATCTGAGTGATGATATACCGTTTATTATTCCTTTTCTTTGGTCTATTCTCTGTAGGTGTCTCCACTGCAGATAATCTGTCGCCATCTGGCCCTGTTCACTGCATCTTCGTTTCTCTAATTAACCAACTGTATGTCCTCCTTCACTACATCCAGAAAACTTACTTTTTGTTCTTATGCTGAAACTGACCCTGGAAGGAAGGATAGTGTATATGATGGTACAAAGATGGAGTTGCCTGGCAGGTGAAAAAGGGGAAGACCAAAGAGGAGGTTTCTGGATATGATGAATGAGGACATGCAGTTGGTTAGTGTGATGGAGGAAGATTTAGAGGACGGTGTAAGATAGAAACAGATGAACTGCTGGTGAGACCACTAAAGAGAAAAGCCAACAGAAGATGAACAAGAAGATCAGTGACAAACATCTATCAAAAGTAAAATAAATAACAATAATGTAGTGAACGTTTTGAGCTATTAAGGAAGATTTTGGAGTGATGTGCAGAATATTTCATATTAAGGGTCGTAGATGTTTTTTTTTTGTAAAAAGATTTTGTTTTTGGATTGGTGTCAATCAGTCATTACTGTCACTGGAGTTGTCATGATGTGTAATGTGCTGCCCTGCAAGATAATCAATGTTCCAACAAGATAAATATTGCTCCCACAAGATAAGAATGTGTTATCTTGTTCAAAAAGAACAAGATCAGATGGAGGACAGATGATGACAGATAAACAAACAATCTACTTTTTCTACAGGTTTTATGAAAAAAAGTGAGTGACAACAATGGGGAAAAGGAGGGTGCCAGATCTGTACAGAGCACCATTTCCCTTATATTCCATTAAAGTGGACCCTCAAACTGGGCTGGTGATCACAGCAGGAGGAGGAGGGGCTTCCAAGACAGGCATCAAGAATGCAGTGGTAAGTTGTGAGGATGTTAGTGATAAAGTGTGGTTGTAGTATAACAATATGATGGTTCTTTAAATTAAACATGCTGCAGCTTAAGGAAACACAAGAAAAATAAAGAGCTGGTGCATTTTTGTAAAGAGGATGTCTTCTTTCTTTTCAATATTTTTCTATATCTTTTGCACAGTAGCAAATTGGAGAAATGTTAAATCTTGCAAACATGTCCATTAGTATTTCCGTAATCTTATTCACAAACATACAGATAGACAAGAGGGAAAAGATAACCTCCTCCCTTGGCGGAGGTAATAATGAATACGTTTTCCCTTTGCTGTAACACATTTGACTTTCAAAGAGTTGTAATATGCCTATTGAAAGAGTATAATATCAAGGTATTCAACTTGAACTATTAACACTTGGACAGGTCTATATATAATTAGAAAACTGTACCACATACAGTTTGAAGGCTTTTTGTGCTTGAAGGTACTGGTCATGTCTGATCTGATAGATAGATACTTTATTCATCAAGAAGGAAATTCAAGAAAAATTCAAGAAGATTACAGTGAAACATTTTTATTTCATTTATTAGGCATCTTGAATGAGCACCAATGATCTGATCTCACATCCTACGCTACCAACACATACATCTGTCTATTTCATTCATTCATTCATTCATCTTCTGCCTCTTATCTGAGTCTAAGAAGGCTACTCCAGAAGTCTCGCCACAGCCACACCCTCCAGCTCATCCCATGGGATCCTGAGGTGGTGATCCAGGACACATTCATGTTTGCACGGACAAAATAATGTGGCCATATACTGTACGTCTGAATTCTGAAATAAGCTTCGCTAGTACTACATTTACATG
This sequence comes from Lophius piscatorius, assembly GCA_009660295.1. Lineage (NCBI taxonomy): Eukaryota > Metazoa > Chordata > Actinopteri > Lophiiformes > Lophiidae > Lophius > Lophius piscatorius. The sequence goes on along the minus strand of VRLP01003314.1, from coordinate 11,317 downwards.
AGGATTTATGTAATATGAATTCCATAACCAAAGGATTTACGCAAAAACTGTCAGTGAGCGTCGGCATACATCCATTGTTTTGATACAATATTGAGACCTGCACCTTCCACACCACGTTTATGTCCAAGACAGTCCAGCAGCGGTTACATCCCCTTTTGAGAGTCAAAAAAAAGCAGAAGTCCCGACTTCACACATCACCTTCTACAAGGACACCTTTTCTTATATGTTTGTGATATTTATTGTTGTCTTTTTCTGTGGCACTTCTAGAAGCTGGGAGTAAAACAATTTCGCTTTTTTAATGTATGCAAGTACACAATGAAATGACAAACAATGTTGAGTCTTGAAATGAATCTGCATGTGCGGAAGGTTTCCTCAAGAAAGTAGTATGAATAGAGCTGCTGCACACCAGTTGTGTTGGTAGGTGTGGGATCATCTTCACGACCTAAGCAACCGGATATCAGTGGACCAACTCAGATTCATGCTGATGCCAGGCATGAACAGCGATCATCTGAGAGGAACCAGCAGCAGTGACACTCTCATGTCTGTGTGTTTCAGCACTTCCTGGAGCTGCAGCTGGTTGGAGAGCGTCAGTATTCTGCCAGTCTCCTTCACTGTCATGACACTGACTTGTGCGCCAACATGAACATGGCTGTAGGGGATGGCGTGATTGCTGCAGGACAAGACGGGAAATGCTGTGTGATGAAGTTTAAACTCTGTGCACAGAAAGAAGGAAGCCAAGCTGCTGCTAAAGATGGTGATGCTCGTTTTCTGAAATAGAAATGCTATCGGAAGAACACCACACCAAAAATATGCTATAAACCTTCTTTTATCTATACATTTCACATATCTCTGCATGTATATATGTATGGGTATCGATCTTAGTTTTTAGTTTACAAATAAGCCCTTGATATCTCATCTATCTGTGCAGTACGGAACAATGTAAAGCAGGGTGATGTCAAGCGACGAGCAGGGAAAGGAGATAAAAGCAGACCGGTTGAAGGTGCGACGTCTGGAGACGTGGCCAGTATGAAGGATGAGACGCCTCGCATCTCTGTGACTTGTCTGGCTGAAGTACTGTCAGATCTAAACCCTCAGGACCCCTTCCAGAAGGTGGTACGGTTCAGTCCTGACCTGAGCCTTCTGCTGACTGGAGGCACAGACGGACACATCCGGGCCTGGGAGGTAAGCACCGTGTCCCCCACCCAGAACACATTTGCGGTGCCTCCAGAAATATTGATGAGTAAAATGAGATGCAAACAATGTCTTTATTGTATACCCATGATCTTTGATTCAAATGATTTACCAAAATCTAACCTTCTAATGAAGTAGAAAAAAACAACAAAAAAAACCTTTTCTCTAAAACATGTCAGTCGCAATTATTGGCACCACTTGGAAATCCTGCAATTAACTGAAAGTAACTGAAGTATATTTCTACTCCTGCTTTATATTTCTAGGTTCACCGGTGTGAGTAGGAAATCTTATTATCTCTAATTATAATGTAAGGGTTTCTCAACACAAATTAACACAGAAAACTTGAGCAGCATTGTGTTTTTGGGCTCAATAATGATATTTCAAAAAAATCTTTCTTTTATCTGCGATCCAAATCGCATTTCCGACATAGATAGGCGACTAATGCTTTGCGGTTACTACCTACCTACCTACCTACCTACAACCCTAGCACAGGGTTCACCAACTGGTTTATTATTCAGATATAGACTGTCAGCGGCTTCTATCTCCAGAAATAAGCCTTTTGATGTAATTGGAAAAAATTGACGAAGAGTTTTTATGCCTTTTTTTACCTTAATAAATAGGCCTATAGAATGAATTGGTCATTAGATGTATGAATAAGTGTTTTTACTTTCACAGTTTCCATCCCTGAAGGAAAAATTGAACTTTAAAGCACATGAAGGAGAGATTGAAGACTTGGATATAAGTCCAGGGAACAAGGTGTGAATCTTCTATGTAAGATATTTAATGTTAATAATTAAAACCTTGTTTATTGGTTTCATAATGATTAACATGTTCTCTCCTGCAGCACCTGGTGACTGTGGGCCGGGATTTTTCCTGCAGTGTGTGGTGTGGAAATCAGATGGCTTTGGGTCTCAACTGGCTTGAAACCAAGCCTGAGATACCAGAGAAGACTTATCGTTACATGGCTTGCAGGTGAAGACCATCAAAAATATAAAGGCTCTTTTTCTCTTTTAGAGAAACCCTACTGTCCTTCTCTCTATTTCCATACATGACTGTGGTAACTCCTAACTATTTTACAGGTTTGGAAAGGTTGAAGATCAGAAAGACGGCCTGCGGCTGTACACGGTCCAGATCCCCCATAAACGAGACCGGAAACCTCCTCCTTGCTACCTCACTAAGTGGGATGGCAGGAGCTTCCTGCCCATGCTGACGGCTCCCTGTGGCAGGGAGGTCATCTCCAGCCTGGCTGTCAGGTAAGTGCTGTGTTATTCTTATCTCCCCAAAATTAAAATGACACAGGGGGGGATATAGACATCCTTCCGTCTGTCCATATACAATCAGTTTTTGGGCATATCTCACATTCCAATAAAGGGTTATACAATAGAAAATGCTTCACAGAGCTTATATCACTCCCTCTAAAATGAAAAATATACATTCAAGTCATGACCGATGCTGGCTTGGTTGTCGACAATTCGAGGCGTTGATTCCTATGTTATGTTGCTGCCCTGTAGTCAACAGAAGTGTTTCATTGGATTTCAGGGAGTTATTTCAGGAAGTGGGTTCAGTGGAAGCCCCGAGTTTGTTAAGCCTGTAAACTAAGGTTAGAACGGCGGCTGTGGCTTTCCATGTTATCAGATTTGAGCAATAATTCTTCAATGGTTGCTTTCATGGTTCATGGTTCATGTTCTGATGCAATGTCATCTTGGTTGGTGCTAATTTTATCAAACATCTGTTTTACGTACCGTGATAACTTAGTCAGTTCACTTAGAGCTCCTTGAATTGCATTTAGCAGTCCATCAATTCTCAATTTTTGGATAGCAGTGAGGATTAAATCTGGGTTGGTCGACACGCTGGCACCTTTAGAATCCTCCTTAGCAATGTGGCTAGCTTGCTGTGTGAGGTCCAAAGATTTATGCACTTGCTTAACTTCGGTGCAATTTGGCTCTTTACGAAGTTTAATTTCGGACAACTGATTGAGTTATTCAATTCAGAATGTTAAGCAACAAAAATCTTGCGAAAAATACACAGAGGATCTCCTACACACATCAGTCCAGCTGTGCGCCATAACCTGAAGTCAGTGGAATTCATGTTTAGAGGAATTTCTGGACCTTCTCCAGTAGAATGCTGCAATATGAGCAAAACAATATATAAAGAACCATATTGCATGGTAGAAAATCATCAGCCACAGTAACAAAATTTTTATTTTTATCATAAAATTATACGTTTGCAAGTCTGGTTGTCAGTTACTTGTAGATATATTTTTTTAGGCTAATCGAGAACAATTATGGAAATGGTCCTTTGAGGGAGAATCCTTGCTGAAGCGCTTTCAGTTGGCCTGTCGGGGACAGTGTCACACACTGCACTGTTTTCTGAATATTGGGTTGTGTATGGAAATGTCCCTCAAACTCTTTACAACCATCTATTAATGTATAGATTCTTATTGTTGTGACATGGAGATGATGACCTGATCCATGTCTCCTACAGTGGCTCTGGAACATTTTTGGGCCTTGGAACTGTGACTGGATCAGTGGCCATCTACATCACCTTCTCCCTACAGGTAAGGACAGGTGGACAGAGTGTGGTGCTGGGACACATTTCAGTCTAACAGACACACTTCAATGTAAAGTGCATATTATTATTATTATTATTATTATTATTATTCTATAAACTGAAAGGGCAGTGTGTAAAATTGTGACATCTAGTGGTGAAATTCCAGATTGCGACCTAGTGGCCTTCAAGTATCAAAATTACGTCTATAAAAAACTATAGGTCAAATCAATATTATTATTTTTTCAATAGTTGTGTCCTCATGTTTCCACTCCTGAACGTTGGGCCTTCACACTCTGTTGCTTTTTCTTGTGCAAAATAATAAGTAAAATCTTTGATGTGTCGGGTTAACCGTCACAGTAGAGAGCACTCAGTCCTGCCAGTAGGCCGCTGTGAAAGCCTGCTGCCGGAGTCCCTTAACTATTCCAAGCTGCCCTATGACAGTTTGCTTAGAAAACAATGCAGGAAAGGGTTGGTCTGGGAGAGATCCCACGAGTGGATTCTGTCCCTCACCCGCTCAGTTAGAAATAGTAAGCAACAAGTTATTCATTATCTTTTTCTTCTTTTTCATTGCTTTTAGAGGTGAAACGTTTTCTCATGGTCTTTCTTCCACTTCAACCTAAAAACACTAAAACCCTCTCTGGTACCAGTGTTCAGTTTGAAGTTCTTTGTAAAACCATCCTCCATGGAAAAGGATGCCCCCCTCTTAAGATGTAAAGGACTCATGCTAACGTATACACTATTCTTAGATTCAGCTGATGCTAGACTAACAAAAAACATAGTTATGAATATTAGTCCTAGATTTTATACACTGCACCTTTAACCAGCAGCCTTCTCTCTGATTGCTGCGCTCTGTGTGTGCAGAAACTGTATTACGTTCAAGAATCCCATGGCATCGTCGTGACAGACCTGGACTTCCTGCCTGACTCCCTGAGAGGGAATAACGAAACAGCCTTGTTAAGTGTCGCTGTGGACAGCCGCTGTCAAGTCCATGCTGTCCCCAACAGAAGTAAGTCCCGCCCCATCGGCCAGTAAACACACTTACATCATGTAGATGACGTTCTCACCTTCTGTCCCTTTGTGTTTCCTCCAGGTTCCTTTCCCATCTGGCTAGTGCTGTTGTTCTGTGGCCTCATGGTGGTGGGAATCCTCCTCCTCCTACAGCACTTCTTCCCAGGATTTATCTAAATCAGACACTTCTCTTTAAATTTCGGGGATATTTGGACATTTGTTTGTGTGACATTAGGAGCTTTAAAACCCTGATTCTGTAAATGTTGAGAATGGGCTGTGTAAAATGTAAGTTCAAACAAAATGAGGTAAAAATCAAGTGTTTCACACATTGACATGCACTTCTGTCCAGGCGGCCCCCCTCATCCCCTATCATGGTACCATTTAACCTGTGAACCTGTCCTGAAACAACAGATAGGTTAGAGATCAATGATGCAAGCAGCGTTTAGTCAGCGGCCTGTTGTGTTATTTCTCTTAGTGTAGAATGAGCCCTCATCTATAGAGGCCACTATAGAGGGCTTTTTTTTTTTTTTTTTTTTTTTTACAACTTTTAAGGTTAAATTGGCAGAAAGAAAATGAAGAAATGCTTCATTTCTAAAAACCCATGAAGAGGAAGATGAATGTCTGTTAACTCTTTCGTGCTCAGATAAGTTTGTGAATTTTGACAGGTGGAGGTTCAGACTTATTATTTAGCAGACTTGACCCGTAAAACACTTGACAGATAAACGGTTTGCGTCTGGTCAGCAGTGTGCCGCAACTAACTTTAGGTCGGCTTGGACCGTTTGCTGGCGCATGCTCACTGCTCCTTCTCTACTCCCATCCTTAGGGTTAGACGGACAGGGCTCCACCGCAGTGTGGACAAATAATGATATTCATTAATTTATCTTCTATCAAGGCTTTGACCTCCAGCTTTACGTAATAAGTAACTAGATACAATTTCTAAATATTTCAAAAGGAACCTCTTCACTTCACTGCGGTTGTAGACAATGATATCATTTTAAAACCAGGAGGGGGTGGATCATATAGGTGGATGACATAGGTTGCTATCCGGAACTTCGTCGCGAGATTGCACAACATTTTACAGACTGCACCTTTAAATTGACCTTCCCTTTTCTGCATGCAATATTATTGAATTCTTGGATCCGCCCCTCCGTCCGAATTGACACCAAATCTTAATAGCTTCCTCTCTAATCCTGCTTTTTTTCCCCCTTTACTTTCCTGCTTCCAACATCCACTTAATTAAAAAAATGTTCACCTGCTGCATAATATATCCCACTGGTAACCACGGTATCCAAGTAAATTATATTCTTACCTCACCCGGCTATGGTCAGAATGTTATGGCTGATTGGTTTATATTGGGTCTTAAATTCTTCTTACCTCAGCTGACGAATCTTTGCATGTAAATCATTAATTAGAAATAAATAGTGGTTTATAGAATTAGGTTTAGAAAGTAGAGAAAGATGCAAACAATGTTTTACTCAGGTGTTTGTTACACCCCTACTATTCATCTGTGGTATATTCCAGACACGAGTATAATGTGGAATATTCCACATCTTTGTCAGTCTTCAGTCCCCACTGTAACACGAATTCAGAAGCATTTATTCACAAAAGTCAGTGACATCTCACGTGTTTCATTTACATTTTACACAGAATCACCCAGATTGTAGCATCATAACCCGGTGGGCCTCCGACGCTGTTCAGCTTGTACTCAGGGTGGTAACCCGCAGGCAGGTGGGATTTTAGATTTGCTTTCATCTCCATTAGTTATTCTTGATTTAATTCACGATGAAGGGCTCGGTATCAGGATTGTCTAAATAGTGGGTACCTTTTTCTTTTTAATAGGTATATTTAAGTATCATTGTAAGAATCTATGAATGGTATCTGATCACTTCCTCTCTGCTCTTTGGGCCCGTTGATGCGTTTTTCCACTGAATTCTCGGGTGCAAACAGGAGGAACATTGTTTACAGTCCTCTGGTATAAACCTGCCAGTGAAGATGGAATGTTAAACGGCTCCAAATACAGTAAAGTAACAGAAAGAAGAAACATCTACCACAACTGGACGATAATCTGATATTAATAAAGTAGATTAAATGTAGTATTGTCTGATTGAGTTTGCTCTACGGAGCTTAGAGTGTTTCCTGGAACGCCAGCTTGATAGGAACTTTTACAAAGTTGCCTTTTAATTTTATTTAAACATTCTTAATGCTAACATGCTACCCAGCAGATGTACAAAATGTGAATGAGTATTTTTAAATGATGACCATGTTATTGTCACCAACTTTGTGAAATGAAAAGAAATAAAATACGCTTGAGAAAGATTTTGAAACTGGAAAGGATGGAACTTATGTTGTTTACGTCTGAGTTTTAACACATTTCCCACCACTGATCGTCATCATTCACCTTCAAAACTTCCAATTTGGTGTCCTTGAAGCAGATCCTTGGGTTTACGTTTATCCGTCTATTTCACCTCATGGGTTGAATTCAAGAAGGCTGGTTTCACAATCTCTGACGTTTGTGTTTATCAACCCTGAGTCAAATACAGATTTAACTGTGAATAAAAAAGTGACATTAAATATTTGACACTGCTTTTAAATGTTGTTTGGAGCTAAATGTGGCCAAAATGTTGCTGTTAAAATCAGCATGTGCTACTTTACAAACGGCTCCACACACACATCGCTGGCAACTTTCACCATTGATTTTTGCTGTATGTTTCGTTTTCACATTCCACCAGCCGATGCTTTTCTCTGACTTCTGTACATTCATATAATGTGTAATTTTCCATAACAGTTTATTTGTAGATCTTAGTTTCTATTTGAATATTGTAGTAACTAGTAACTAAGAGGATGAATTATATGATAATACATCTTGTGGAGTAAAAAGCACCATTTACTTCAAAGTGTTTTGTAGTAAATAGTATAAAATAAGTATTTTAAAGTCTAAGCAGAAGTAACTCAAGTTCATTATAATTATAATACTTATCATTCATCGTTTGTTAGTCACATACAGTCATACACACTAAAACATAGTGAAATTATTTCCCTGCATTTGACTCATCCCTGAGAGAACAGTGGGGGCCGGTTTACTTGGACATTGTTGGCATGTTAAACAAACAGTACTTTGAAAATTGTTTGACCCAAAATTTTAAGTTAAGCTTGGTCTGAGTTAGATACTCAAAATAAACTTAAAATAGCTCCAGCGCTATCGTGCATTTTTTCATAACATTGGTGTCTATGGACAGGTATGAACTTCATTTTTGTCAGTAACCAGTTACTATGTGTGAGTATTGTGTGATTAAACACAAATACTAATATTTACTAATACTAATATATCTTCATATTATTTTTTTATTTCATTTAAAAGGTTTTTGCAGCTTTGGCTCAGTGGGTAGAGGATTTCTCCCTCAACCGGGAGAACCGGTTTCGAGCCCAGCTCCTGACGCAACACAGTGCTTCAGTGGGATGGAAATGCAGAGATACATTTCACTATGTTTGTACTGTGTAACATGATAGATAAAAGAATTATTATTATTATAACATCAATTTACTCAAAAACTCTTTGATATCTACTGCATCAGTCCGCTAGAAAGACCCACAAAGAATATGTTATTCTACCCAGTTTGTATGGGATAGAACCAGGAGGACTATCCATTTGGCCCAGTTGCATAGCTAAATATTCCAAAAATGGAATTTTGACGGATATTGGCTGCAGAATACCACCTGTTTCCACTAGGGGGAAATATATATATATATACACACAGGGCCCTGACACAAATCAATGTTTATATTCAGATCTAGCATTGTTCAGTGTAAAACAGCAAAAAGTAGGTAAATGCCTGATTATGGGCCCGTGTGGTAAAAGAGGTTTTAACACAGCAGTCCCAAACAACCAAGCCGTGGACTGGAACTGGACCGCAAAGCATTTGCAAATGTAAAGTGCATTATAAATTAAATGTATTATTATTATTATTATTATTACTACGGATTTACCGGACTGGTCCTGAGTTGCAATATTATTCATTTGGCATTTAGAATTGATTTATTTTTTGTTGTCATTACTATGTGGGAGTAATCACCCTGCCCCTGTTAGAAGAAGAAAGCCAGAACCATGAACTATTTGTCAGTAGTTTTTTGCTTTTCTCTAAACTAAACTCTGCATATATGCGTGTATTTGTATCATATTCGATACTTTTTTATTGAACTTATTGCCAAAACCATTTTTTAAAATAACAAAAGACATACAGAATACAACATTTTTAAGCTATTAAACCTAAATTCTATGAATTCATAATCTTTTATTTATAACAAACATGGAAAAGGACAATTTCTTCCATAATTTACTATTTGTTTCATTGTTTGGTGTACAACCTCACTGTTGTGCGAAGTGTTGGGGGAGAAAATAAGCCGCTGTTCATGCATTGATTACTGCCAGTGTGACAATGTGCAACCAAATGTAAATTCACCAACTTTGGGATCAGAAGTTGAATTTGTGAAGTTGAGAAAGCATATCAATAAGTTAAACTCCTTCAATGAATGCTCCCTGTTATGAGAAAGGATGGCACTGATCACCTCTCAAAATGGGAAATCGGTCAAAGATGCCAACACTTCACATGAAATCACTTCTCCCATACCTACTATGGAAGGAGTTCTGGTCCATCTTTGCCCGATCAAGGACTGAAGCTGTTTCTTCCCCTGTCTAAATGCAAAATTGTGGTTTTATTTATTTGTTAGAATTCCCATTAGCTCATCCATAAAGCAATGCCAATCTTCCTGGGGTCCTAATAAAGAGGTTGTAAAATAAATAACGAGGTAAAATATATATTACGGAAAATGTTCTTTTCCGAGTTTGACAAAAAAATTGAAAGAATGTTTGAGTTTAATGGCTTAGAATGTTAAGAAATCCAGTAGAAACGAGAGTTTGGACCAAATGCAGGTTCTAGGTGGAGACACACCAGTTGCAGTTCAGTCTTTTATTCTAATGAATAATAATGAAAGGTCTAAAATCCAAAAGGCAATCTATTTCATTTTACTTTAAAATGTCACTCTTAAACTCATCTACAATCTGGTAAAAAACAAAACACCTCACTATCAAGGGTTTCATTACCTGTGACACAGAAAAACATTATCTATATGATCAAATGTCCCCGCGGGTTGGCTTACTTTGTAAACAACGCTCTGACTCAAGACCTGTATTTCGGAAGACAGAACTAGCGTACGTACAAATGACCAACAGAATCCTGTAGCTGTTCATTTTAACTTGTTTGAACACACTGACATAGATTGTGACTGAGCATGTGAGAACCCCTAGATGGGGCGGGGACATCAACACCATACTTCTGAGGTGAGAGGCAATCTATATTTTTACCCTTAACACCATATTACCTAAGGGATTCAATTTAGACTTTGTTCCCAAACCATTTTTGTCAAGTTGCAACAAACAGATCAGATTTCTCCAAACATTTCTTTATTTAAGTATGACTGACAACCTTACTTTATATTTCAATAAACATATTTTGGTTGTCTCTCAAAGGAAGGTGTTGATCCCGCCTTCCTGCTCATTATGCCCTTTTCACATGATTGGTCCAGCTGTGTGACCTGATTGACTTCCAATCAAGCAGATCACAAACACCTGACGCCTGTTCTGCTTTGTGATGGTGATTTGACGATGACTGACGAAGATCTCTGTAAGATCGAAACAGCAGTGGGCAGATCTGGTTTTCTTTTTACAGATTAATAACCATATATACCGGCTATATCAAATTTTATATATTTATTTTTAACACAATTCTAATACATGTGTTCAAAACTGCTTTCTGCTATCGCCAGACTACTTCTGAATTCTGTTCCAGGTTTGAGCTGCAGCTATTTCATATATTTCTGTATATCAGAATCAGCTTTATTGGCCATGTATATGCATACAAGGAATCTGACTCCGGTTAACTGAGCGCTCACAATATGAATGTCATATAAATAATTTTAAATGAAATGGACAAGGCAATAAACAAATATACAAGCTATAAACAAATGGAGATGATCTTGCTGTACAGGCTATATACATTTAAATACATATGTATTAATATGTATATATAAATATATATGACAGGGCAAATATTCTCTCTCTCTCTCTCGATATATATATATATATATATATTGATATATATCTATATAGAGATAGATATATATATTGATATATATCTATCTATATCGATATATAGATATATATATATATATATAGATATCTCTGTATATTGATATAGATATAATAATACATTTAATTTATAATGCACTTTACATATGGATCAAATCTCAAAGTGCTACAAAGCAAAAGCACATAGAAGCATCAATAAAAAAATAAAAAAACTATATAAATTCTTGACCAAAAAGCAGCAATGTTAATTAAGGTTATAGGTTCTGCTAAAAAGGAAAGTTTTAAGTCCTTTTTTAAATGTGTCAGTCGTCTGTGGAGCCCTGAGATGGTCAGGGAGGGCATTCCACAGACGAGGGGCAGCAGAACAGAAGGCCCGACCACCCATGGTGCTGAGCTTAGTCCGGGGAAGGAGGAGGCGGTATGAGT
>VRLP01003313.1:0-66403 GCA_009660295.1 Lophius piscatorius | reverse complement strand
AAATCTTACACCGAGGTTGGTGACTGATGAAGAGAGGGGAATGTCGTGACCAGAGAAAGTAATACTGGTTATGGAGGAAGACTGGGTCTGATGTGGGGTGCCAGTTAAAATAGCTTCGGTTTTGGAGCTGTTCAACTGGAGAAAGTTGTTTTTCATCCACACCTTTATCTCCTCCAGACAAGCGCGGAGAGTTGACAGGGGAGATGATGATGACGATGAGGATGGAGAGGCTGCGGAGGAACATGTGTCAGTTTTTATGTAGATTTGCGTGTCATCAGCGTAACAATGGAATGAGAGTCCATACCGACTGATGACAAGGCCAAGGGAGAGCATGTACATTATGAAAACAACAGGTGTTGTTCCTTTAACAATAGGTGTTGTTAAACTATTCCTTGAAACATCTGTTGTATAACAACAGTTTGAATTACCTAAAGGGTCAGATTTTCATCTGTTTTTATCAATAATGTTTAAAAAGAAAGTTGACCAGCTGATGAGAACAGCCAATAAATAAATGGCAACCAGGAACGAAGAAACATAACCGATCTGAGATACAGGCCTTACTTTGCAACAAAAAGAAAGTTTTAATATTCAAATAATAGGACTGCATGAAAATATGCTGGCAGTAGAATTTCTTTAACTAGATTTCTTAAAAGAAATTGCTTCCTGAATCCGTTCAGGCGTAGGTAGGACACCATTTCATCTACGGCAGCTGGTAGTGTCTTCTCTTGCCCACAACTTGACCGTGTTAATTCATCCCAAACTCTGCTTCTCATTTTCCCCAGTTACTGTGTCTCCAGCTTGTTTCTTACAACTTCTAGTCCTTTAGTACCGTTCTTAAAATTTGCCCAGATTGCTCCATGCACACCAGCCAGAGAAAGCCAGCGTATTGGCATTTGTGTATATTAGTTCCTGGGCTACAATATAAATCTGTATTGATGATATGGCAGCCCCTTAGGGACAAGGTGGATGAGAAGCAATCCTGGAGCCTATTGACTGGTGTGGAATTGCTTTTGTAATATTGTTTGGGAAGACAGACGACCATGAGGCAAAGAAAAGAAAAGGAAAAACCCTAAACACCAAGGTGTGATTTTTCCTTTTCTGTTTCTTTTATTGTTTTAGCTTTCTGAGGGAAAAAAAAGGTATACAGAGGACTGAATATAAAAAATACTGCGGAAAAAGAGGGAAAATAAAAGAACAAATCAATAAAATGTGGGAGCAGAGATATAAATCCATGAAAAACAAAGATGGAAAAAGACAAGTCGTGAAAACAAATATGTGGATATAGAATCACAACGAGGATGAAAGTGGCATCAATGATATCCAAGGTGAAGAAAAATAAAAGCTGTAATTTTTTTAATGTGAGATCACAAAGAATTGAGATCGGGCAATAAAAAACTAACTGTTATGTCAATGCATTGTCATTTGTGAACTGAACTGAGGTTTCCCTCCACCTGATTTATTAACCGAGGTTTTATTCTATTGTTCTTCTTACTATATCTTGTAGTCTTCTCTTAAAGTCATCTATCGTTCTTCTTGTTTTACCAACAGCATTGCCTTTCTTGCAGATACTCTCCTGTATCCCGCTTATTCTAGTAATATTCAGATGTCTCTGCTGTAGCTCAACAATATTCTTTTTCGCCTCTTTCTCCAATACCTCCAATTCCATTGTATTTCATTTCATTATGCGATTAAGGTCACTCTGCTCTCCGTTAAAACTTTCTAAAGCAGAAACAAGTAGCACACACAAAACCCTCACTTAAATAGTACTGCCTCCACCACGTTTGCACGTGTTGTCATACACACAACAATTATTAGAAGATCAAGCACAAATTAAATGTGCAATCTGTTAGAAATGACAAGCAATTTAGCGCTCGCTATTTCGGATCTTTGAAAATCAGGCCCTAAAACCTTGATTCCACTGGGAATGTCACACAGAGTTATGGCTGAGGCTCTGCCGGATATATGCGCCTGTTCTGTTTTGATGGAAGGCACTTCAATTTCAACAGAGCAGATCAAACCAGACAGGATGTCAGGCATACTGCATAGTGCAAACTTTTCAAATGTTAATATATGTATTTTTTTCTTTTTTTACTCTGGATCGTTGAGATGAACTTTACGTCACAAAAGGATGATTGTTTTATTAAACAACTAAAACACAACCACAAATCTTTGCTACAAGTCATTCATAAGTGCATGTAAAGTGTATCGACTTTGACTGAAGACAACAAAGTAGAAAAAATGAGTTAAACCTGTTAAAAAAAACCCCAACAACAATCATTATATATATATAGCCCACTGACCACACAACGTAATTTGAACGCAACTGTTATGTTCCCAGTGGAAACGAGATGAAGGGTTTAGACATACTGTTATGCTGTGATTGAATCGTCTGTACTTTAGTCACACTTAAATTTAAACTGAGGTGGATCCAGAGAGCAGCTGTTCCCCAGTTTCTACAATTGTGAAATCATTGACTGTCATTACAATTTGTTTTAAAATGTATTAGTTTGGTATGATTATGCCAAATATGTCTTTTGAGACATTACGGAATCAAAAGATAATTGTATAGTCCTTAGATAATTATCTATACTTAAAAAAACAATTCTCTGGTACCAAATAGAAACATAATTAGGACAGTTAGAGGAGGGAGAAAGGAATCTTCCCCGTGTCTGTAATCACTAATGAGATATATCAGTTGTCCATGAAAATAATTTGACATTAGTAACGGTAGTGTATTCAACAGTCAGACATTCTGTAATATTAAACTTCGATTAGGGAAAACACTGAATATATTAAAGCCTTTTTGATATTGGAGTCTGGCTGATTCATCAACGAAAACAGCACAACAATGAACTGAACCAATATTACCCTATAACTCATCTCTTTCGCATTTTATAAATATATCAAATACCTATTTTATAGGTATTATTATGTTAATCAACGGTGCCACACATTTCCAAGCTAATCATCTCATTTCCTTGTCTGTCCCCATTTCCTATTTAAACCGTCATTCCTTATTCTTTTTAGATGTTTCTTCTTAAAGTCATGCCCTTATTTACGTTTAGGTGGATTTTACAAAGACTCTGGGATTTGTAACCCAAATAAATTGAGCAACTACTAGTGACAGCCGGATGAATCAGCATCTAATATGATTTCAGCTCACACTCCCTTATTGCATTTGTGTTTTGCTTCTACATTAGTACACTAGACAAATGTGAAGTTTGACATTTAACATCAATCTAAGTTTTTCAAACAACAATGAAACAGCACATTAAGTTGTTTCTTTATAAAATAGTATATTCTTTCCATCTGTTATGTACTGAGTGTTCATTAACTGTGTTTTGGAGACTGTTAAATGTGAGCAGCAGTCCCCACGTGAGAAAGAAAGCGCCACCCACACCATCTGAGGGATCCCCCTGGGAAACGCCTCTCACTCGATGACGACAGGGAATACCCACGCCAGTTCACGCTCCGGACCAATAAACTATAAAGAGAATATTGTAGCGTCCCACAATAATGAAGCTACGAGACGTTATATCCGTTTGTGGTATTTTATTGTAACTAATTAAACCGACATTCCCTTAACTAAAGTCCAACATTGCGCTCAAATCCATATCTGAGGCGGCGGAGCATTTTAACTACCCCAAAGTGTCCAGATCCTGGGGTCCCATGTGTCGCTTGGAGGGCCACCTCTCACAGGGCCTTGGGCACCGCCAACTGCCATCGAATCTCTCCCTTTGCTGGCTCCTTCCAGCCCCTCTGCAGCACTCCATCACACAAGCGGGGGGATTCAAACATCAACCAGAGAACCTTTGTAGCTTGAGAGTACCTTGTCACTTCCTCCCATGGCGGTCAGCGCTGGGCAGCCACAAGAGGGCCGGAATGATGTCTGGGTCCTCCCCTTGTCTGAGCGCCTATTTTGCTGCATCTACAGCTGCCAGTCTCTGCTGGGCAAGTTCAACTCCCAGCTCAAACGCTTCACACCTCACGTCCTGTTGCAGCTGCTCCTCCTTTTGTGACTCTCTTTTCTCACAGTAGCGGCAGCTATCTTGGTAGCAGGGGCGGCGGGAAAGAGCATCAGCATTTCCATGGCGAGCCCCTGGTCTGTGGGCTACAGTGAAGCCGTAAGTCTGCAATTTCTCGATCCAGCGAGGCAGCTGGCCCTCAGGTTCTTTGAAAGACATGAGCCAATGCAGAGCTGAATGGTCTGAATTGGCTCTGTTTTTGTCAATGGAGTGCGGAAGCTTTCAAGAGAGCAACATTTAAATCGTTTTTTTCTTCAATTACATAGAGGTCCTCTTCAAAAGTGATCCTTTTCATAATGTTGTCAGACACTTAAAATAACAATATGAGCCTGTCAGCCGCAAAACAAAGGACATTTACAGGACTTACTTTGAAAGTTGACGTTGCCTCCAAGGATTATGATGCAGCCATTGTTGTGTTCCAGTTGAAGCCATCCGCTGGACTAATTCCAGTACTTTTCATACCAATATATCATTTATTTAGTATGTGTGTGTATGACAGAGAGAGAGAAAGGGAGAGACCGAATTTCAGTTTTTGCTGAACAAGAGTGTTTATGTGGGTGAAGTATTGTTACTTAGCTAAGAAGCGTCTTGATGACTCCCAAGTGCATATCTAAATCCTTTTGAGGATTTTATCCATAAAAGATAACCCCACACACTGAAAGAGGTCCAATATATTTCAAAATAAGCACACTGCTTACAGACATATTGTCAATTCATAAACCGTAAAGGATGCTTTGATGCAACAGAGTTTGTTGCAGAGTGGAAGACTTGCTGCTGTCTGGTTCATGAGCAACCCAATCCTTGGTCAAATTCACAGATACTCTCAGTGGTTTAAAGGCTGTTGGAGTAAATATGATGACAACACCAAAACAAGAAATTATTTGGACTTTGGAATTCAAAATTCAGCTGATTTGGCAATTCAAAACTATTCTGAGGATATTGTACTTTATTGCTGTAGCAACGGGGAGCTGTCGCAGGGGAGAGTTAGTGGGAGTGACTTGTGTCAGGAAGAGTAGATGTTATTCCACAGGCGGATCATAGGAACTAATTTTTCCTCTCTCTCTCTTAAGTGGTGTGTCAGACCAGAGAGTATGGAGAGAGCCTGAAGCCCGTGAGCAGGAGGATGCTTGAGAGCTGAATATCTTAGTATTAAACATTGAGTTAATAATGGTCTACGATCTGGTTTTACGATCACCATTCCGTGAGTCCAGGATTGATTGAGTATCCTCTCGGTCAGTCAGTATTCATACTGACGAGATGGTGCATCCAGTCAGTTTAAAACAGATAGTGCTGAACTAGATGACATCACTGATAATTTGCCAGTCAGCATGGGTATGTTTGAGTATGTCAGTAACTGCAGAAGCGTTTATGAGTGATCTAGTAAGTGCAGCCTACTGCTGGCAAGCCTCCTGCAGCAAAATATCTAACTAACAATGTTTCATTACAAACATTTGTTGACTGAATGCTAAATAGCATAATACCTGTGAGAAGAATCCGTCTATCGGACAGTTGAAAAGGCCCAAAGCCGTCCCTGTGCAGGCATGTTCAAACATGGCTGTGCCTAGCGGGAACAACTTTAAAAACAGGACTTTTCCCCCGTAATCCTGTACGGCAATGGGGACGTTTCTTTTCTAATATTTTTGAAATATGATCTCTTCATGTTTCCAAAAAGACAAAGTGTATTTTATCCAAATAATATTTAATCGAACCATTTATAAACCATTCACCGAAATAATAGTCAAGTAAACATAGAATCCATTGGTTTCAAAAATCAGTGTAATTGTGTTATTCCTATTTGATTTATTGCCTCAGGGAACAATTTCTAAATGTGTACTATATTAGTTTTGAGTATTATTCATCCCTGTGTCATTCAAATCATCAGCCGAGCATGCTTTAAAGATGTCAACCAGATCCACTCAAAATGAAGGCAATTTTTATCCTCCACAGCCATACCCTATGATTACCTCTGACTCCAAAACAAAACAAAGAAGAGAGATTGTGACGGAGATAATTTAAACCTTGAGGCTTGGTCGTAGGTTCACCCTTGATGTCTCCCGTTGAAAAGGGTCTGTGCAATTAGGGGGATTTTGACCAAATGGAAGGCTAGAATAATAATATTGGCTCATTGAAGGAACTTACATTCACCTTTAGAACCATTCTTTTTGGAAAATTCACTCTGTTAGATTAAAAAAATTGTTTCTTTGAAGAGACACAGTGTGACCAACTTTTCTACATTGAGTTACAGAGACTCTGAAGTGTCAACTTAAACCTGCTTGTTGGAAGTTAGACACCCTGTAGAGGAAGAGGAAAATTCAGAAAAAAGAGCAGCTGGTGCAGTTGTTTCTCCAATGTGACACAGGTTCTTGGTAATATTGCGCAAAAGGCACCCAAACACACACATCTACATTTCTTTCTGTATATATTTCTCTCCCAACTGCAAAGGGCAGTTTTAATGCCATGCTCATATTCCCCTATCGTAAAAGTAAATGTGTGCGTTTTCTTGCTTTTTTATGCATTCTGTATGGTTGCACACAAACTACCCGTAACACACACTTCTCCCATTGCTATTTGATCCATTGTATGCACACACACACACACACACACACACGCACACACACACACACACACATACACACACACACACACGCACACACACACCCCTCTTCTACTTCATCTACATTCCCTTCATCTACACTCCTCTAGGGAACCAAGCAGGATTGCACAATGTAAATTGTATTTGCTGCCATTGTCTCTGTTTGCCCATTTTTCTTTTGGCCCAAAAAAGACACTCTCACACACCGACACATGAATGCAAAAACACATTTGCTGACTCGTACCAGTCTCAGTGGTTGAAATGGTTGAAAAAAGCTGCAGAAAAACTCTCGGCTATTGTGATTGTTCTTGTAGTTGAAAATTGCAACACTGAAAAATGCTCATGGTTTCTAGGTCGATAGGGAACACAGTAAGGAAGGGGGCGGACCAGTGTGTGACTTTGAGTGTGTGTGTATGTGTGCTCAGTCCTGTCTTGTGGATTCATAACCCAATCCCACACAAAAACTTTGTAGAAAGACATCAATATAAAATCACTCTGCTGTGCCACCAAATGTTAGTAAAGTGTTAAATGTGTTTATCAGAAAAGCCATTGTACATGCTACCACGTTCTGAAGTGTTGGGGATAAGGAATGACAAAAATTATTGAAATCAAACTACATCAATTTTATAATTGCAAGAGACTGTTAAATGTTTGGTGATTGTTGTTGCAAACCTGATTTTTCAAATGTTATTGCTTCTGGTTATGTAGAAAGTAAAGTTGTCAACAAGGTTTACTAAACTTTCCAAAAAGGATGTAGATTTCATTACTTGAAAAAAGAGAGATTAAAAAGGCAACAGTCTTAGGCTATGTTCAGACCTCCACAGAGAATTTTAAAGATGGAGATTTTTCTTCCCCTGTCTATACCTGGAAAGTCGGGGGTATTATTGAGTTGTCAAAATGCCACTGCATCCGTCATAGATCCTTTGTGTTGACACAATAACTCAAAAACATTTGACCCATTTTGAATGGTTCATTTTCAAATTTTATATCCAAATTAACCTTAGTGGGAGAAAGAACTGGATTGATTTTGGGAAAGTTCAGTCATATATTTCTGACACTAAAGGGAGCTTTATCTTCAAAGTTATTTGGCCCCAAATTCCTCAAATTTTGTCCGATTGACTCCGAATTGGGTGAAGATTAATCAACTTGTGGAATTTAATCTTGCATATATCATATTTTATTGTAATAGTTCATATTTTACTCATCAGGGGGAGTGTTTTTATTTACAAAAAACACTGTTTCCATAGATAACTTCCATTAACAAATGGAACGACACAGTGGATAAGGGGCTTTTCGGGGATATACCCTTGCTGTTGGGAATGATAGCAAAGGCCTAGTTTGGGAAAGTAATCACGTCGACACATGCAGATGTTTGAAAGTACCTCCATCCACAAGAGAACGCTTGATTGCACTGATAAGTGCTGTCAAGAGAATGCCAAGCCAACAGTAACTGTTCATTGTCCTTGAGCCTGATCCTTGAGCCTGATTTTGACTCAGAGTTAACAAACTCAGAGTTGATTGATCTGCTTTTCAGGAACAAAAAAACTCCAAGCTTCTCATCTCAGGGTTCATTAAACAAGAGCTTGGGGTTACACTTGGAGTTTGGTAAGCCCTTTGTGTGAAATGCAACCCAGGGTTGACCACGCCCTGAGACGCACACACTCACACATGAACCAGGAAAAGTGTCAGCAGAGGAGTCCAGCCCCATTGAAGCTTTCATCAGGAGCCATTAAAGAGCAAATAATATGAGAATGCTATGGATGGTGAGGTAAAGGGAATGAGACATTTGTTTTTGCCTTCAGTCGGTCTGTGGTATATTTATGCATCTAGTCTATATTTCACTGGACTTATTGAAGTCAATTTAGTGAAATATATGCCCACAATTCTTTTTCCGTTTTTGTTGGTTTCTTCCGCAGTAAATTAAAAATACCCCCACATAATAGGAATAATAATTACTAAATATGGTTTACTAGTGATCTTGAGATGACATACCTTTCATATCTTTCATGCTGTCAATAAGTGATATGGCGAAATTGGACTTTCAATCATGAAATGTAACTTCTTGCCGCTGCCCTCAGAGCAAAAGTTACCCAGTTATTTCTTTTACCACTTAAACAAAGTTGAGCCAGTGTGCAGGTAAAAAAGTGGAACTGCCATGGCTTAATTTTTAAAGTTGCTGCAGAAGAGAAGCAGGAACCATGTGATGAGACGACGGATACCAAAGAGGGGTTTACACAGTTTCATCACGATACGCCTCACACGGGGATAGCTGAGGCAGCTGGAGAAATTAGACCCAAAACACATCCATCATATTTACATATATTCATAGATAGTTTTTGGTCTACATGAATCATCCAGTCAACCAAAACATCCCTTCTCTGTCCATCCTATCTCCCTTCTCCCCCATCCCCCCTCACCCTCCTACCCTCCTCATACTCCTCTCCGTCCCCATCATTAATTCAGGGCAGTAGGTATAGCTGGCTACCAAGCTATAATATAAGCAGATGAGATTGAGGGAGGGCCAGGTTCCTTTAACAAAGAGTCAAAAGGACAAAGCTTGGCCACTTTGAGTCAGGGCTATAATGAAAGCATTAAGATACTTGTTCAATATTTATGAATGCGTGCTGGTCTCAAGCCATGTTCATGCACATGCACGCACACACACACACATACAGAGAGAGAGAAAAAGCAATAGTGTGTCGGTCCATTCATTATACATATTGATTTAGTTGAGTTTTCCCCGGTGGTTCATCTGCGATATCAAGTTTCCTCATTCAATCCAAAGTGTGTGTGCCAGTCGGACCAAACAATTTGTGTAATGTTGTTTGTACTTTCAGAAAACACAAGGAAAGAGAAAGTATGTGTATCTGCTGAGCTGAGGTTTCAGTCAGTCTTTAGTATGAAATTAATTATCAATTTGTGTAACCCAGCTGAAATCCCACAAACGAATAGATCATCACACCAATCCCTTTCACCAGCGCTACCCAGCAATGAATAATTAGCATATTCCCCAAAAACACACGTCACAAACATTTTCATTTTTCCCCACAGTGTATTAAACAATTGGTGTCAGTGAAACTGTCAATAATGAATCAATAAACACATTCCCCGAAAAACCCGTGGTCCATATCCCGGTTCATAAAACTGCAGGAACAATGGCAACACAGTCAAAATCCACTTCACAGTGAAAACCCCTTCACCAACCCTGCCAGAGCCTCTATTCAGTCTTGTCAGGGTTGTGTATGGGTATTGAGCTCCCCAAACTAGAGACAGTGTGAGCCTCCGTCCAAATTAGGGTGTGTTCCTATTTTACCTTCCTTCACCATTAGAGGCAGTTGGTGAGACTGATCCAGCAAGCAACAAGCTGAGTAGAGGAAGGAGACATCTGAAGAGTTGCTCCAGTTTGCGAAGGGTAACTAACAAGGAATTGACTTTTAAGCAATGCCCAAGGTTGGCAGGCTAACGACAGACATACAGGTTGGACTAGGCCACTTCCTCTTTCAATGTTGTGCCATTGTTAGTATTGTTTTCCTCATTTATGAGCCAGCCATTCGTCGTTTGGAGGTGTCTAGGGGGCGTGTGCATAACGTGATGGTGACAATGGTTAGTTGGTGCAGTGCCCACAATATGTGTATATTTGTGTATCTGAGTTGATTGGAAGAGGGAGTATTGTATGTGGCTAGGCATGTATGTACATGGTGAGGAAGAGACAGGTATTATGTGCATGTTATAAAAGTACATTCGGGTTCATCATTTTTCTGTGAGAGACAGAGAGAGATTTAAGAGTTCATTTGTGCCTGTTTGATTTTGCATTTTGACATATGCATGTATGTAGCTGGAGGGTCCACCAAACCTTTTACACCACTACTTTTAGTAAACATGGTACAAGAATGTGTGCCATTACATGGTATCTACATGCTTCAACGTGTCCAATTGAAGACCATTATGAATGCAATTTAAGACCTACTTACTTACTAGCAAGAAAGTATTAAAAATATTTAGGAAAATCAGAATCCCTGAATTACTTGCAAGGTAAATACATTTATCCACTAAATCACATACATTTTTTCCAGTCTTTTGTTGAGGTTTTCCCAGTTTTAAAACCCAATAAACAAGTGCTACGATAACTATAAATAAACAGAACAAATGTATTGAAGCCCTTCACCAACGGCTAGAGAAAGTGGAGGCTTTCTGCAGTTTGTCAAAGGCAGACAACCAGAGGTTACAGGCCAAGCTAACTGACCTGGAGGGTATGAGCAGGAGATGTAATGTTCAGTTGGACGGCCTTCCAGAGGGGATAGAAGGTCCCCAACCCACTAAGTTTTTCTCCCAGTTACCGAAAAACGTTTTCGATGAAGTTTTTTCTTTTGCCCCGGAACTGGACTGGGCACACCGCAGCCTTGCTCCAAAGCCGGGTCCTGGAGGCAGGTCTCGGCCCCTCACCTGAAATGTTTTCACTGAGCAAAGAGCTCACGGTCTGAGAAGCAAGAATGAGAGAAACACTGATGTAACTTTTTCAGTGTATACAAGGACTACGCTCCAGAAGTGATGAATAAGCGACAAGAATACGAGACCTTTATGTCTTCTTTTGTCAATTGGAATGTCATGGGCCTGAATCACCAAGTTAAGAGAAAAAAGTTTTAGTAAGTCTGAAACATTTGAGATCAGGGATTGTTTCTCTTCATGAGACACATCGCTGGGGCTCAGACAGTTCATAGCTAAGATGTGGGTGGGTGGGGCAGCTTTTCTATTCCACATTTCATTCCAAGGCAGGATTTTTCGCTATATTGATAAACAATGGGGTGACTTTTATACCTTCAGATGCCATAATAGATTCAAATGGATGTTAAGTTATAGTTAAAGGCCAACTTTATGACATCAATGTCATACCGGCTAATATTTACGCTCCTAATTTTGAGGCTGCCCACTTTTTATCGCCTCATTTAACTACTTCCTGACTTAAATTCACAGGTGCTTATAGTGTATTGGGACTTCTAATCTTTGGACCCTGGGATGGATAGGAACATCAACTAGTGCTGGCTGTGTGGTGTCAAAATCTGCTGCTTGTATGCAATCTTTTCTTTGAGAATATGGCATTTTTTGCGACATATGGCTCTTCCTTCATCCAAACAGTAGGGAGTATCCTGTTTTTTTCACATGTGCACCATGCATACAGTAGAATTGATTTATCTTCACTGACAATAAATTTGCACACCACACACAATCATGTGAATACCGAGCTGTAATTATAGGTGATCATGTCAGCTTGTATTGAGATTAGATTTACCCGCAGCAAGAGGTGTTCAAGGAAATTTAAGGTTTAATACCCTTTACTAACTGTTGAACATTTTGTGAAATTTTTATCAGAACAAATTCACATATTTTTATAAATTGATATGACTCCAGATGCTTCCGCTTCTACTGTTTGGGAGGCGTTTAAAGCTTATTTAAGAGGTCAGATTATATTCTTTTATGGCAAAAATGAAAATATAATTCAGAGGCAAAACGATTGGAGCTTGTTGGACATACTAACTAATTGGATGAAATTTCTGCACATTTCCCATCTCCAAATAGATTATTGAACTCTGATCCTTCAGCTAATTGTGTAGACTAACTGGACTTATGCTGTTGTGCCCCAACAGCAAGGATATAACCCTCAAAATTCCCCAATCCTCTTTGTTGTACAAGCAAACCCCCCGATTTAACCTCTCAGATTAAATAGGATGTAATTTCGACCGTATTTTTAGTGATAAAAAGCTCCCTTAAGTGATTATAAAATAAACTATTACATTTAAATATGGGTGAACTATGTTATAAACGAGATAGAGCTCCTCGAGTTGATTTCTTATGCACTAAATTTGGACTAAATTGGACCAACGGTCCAAAACTTGAAAAGTTAAAGCTCCCTCTAGTGCCAGTAATATGCAAGTGATCTTTCCTTTTATCGACCCAGTTCTTCCTCTCACTAATGTCAATAGGAGATAAAGTTTGAAAATGATCCATGACATGGTTTTTGGGGAATGTGTGGAAAACAGTATTTTTGAATACTATTGAATAAAATACGAACTATCTGAGTAAAAAACAATATATAAAAGATAGCTCTCCTCGAGTTGATTCATACGAACTAAATTTGGACTAAATACGACCAATGGTTGTGAAATTATGTCCTGAAAGCTTTTGGAGATAAAGCACCCCCTAGTGTCAAAAACACAACTGCCCTTTCCCAAAATCAAGCCAGTTCTTCCTCGCTACCGATCTTTCGCGTTAACACAATAATTAAATAACTATTGCATGGACCATTTAGAATTTTATACTCACATAGACATCACTGCGAATAAGAACTTCATTAATTTTGAAGTTCAACTGCTGTTGTCAACTGCATATTTCTGTTACTTGTCACCGATGGGGACAATACAGTGTACTGTCCTCTTGAGAAATGCTTTTAAATACAGTAAATGGCACTTTATTGAACGCTTTGAAAACATAAAATTCCTTTACCTACATGAAGTCATTACACTTTCAATGGCATTACATTTTCAAGGAGCTTTTTACAATATTATTTAATTCCAGCTGGGTCTATCTTTAAGGAAAAAAAACAGGCCTCTTTTCTGGAATCACCTCCCTGTTGAAATCATAAAGTCTGACGTCAAAGCTTTCTTTGACTAAGCCAAAAGTCTATACTAAAAAGTTTTTGGCTGTTTTCCCACAGGTTCAATGTCTCTCTTTAATTTTCTGCCACTTCTCCTTTCTTTTCACTCAGCATCATAATCACCTTCAACTGATAAGGAATCTCTCCAATTCTCTCTCCTGACTGTCGGGGTCTCATCTAGACTTCTCCTTCCCCCATTGGGACTCAGTCTCTCCTCTTCACTGCCTCTCCTCTTAGTTTGCATCTAATCATGTCTCTCTCTTTATCTGTATTCATCCATCTGTGGGAATGCTTTGCAGGCTATTCTTTTTCTCCTGTGGGGTCTTTCCTCCCGCATGGTCTACATGGTTGAGAGGAAGTATGTATGGCTTAGATTTGACATTACAAAGTACATGAAGTTACACAACATCCATCTGAATCCAGAGTTTTTTTCTACTCATGCTTTACAATCAAAGCATATCTGCATATTTGTCACCCGGTTATTACGTCTACTAATGAAGTTACCTAACCTAACTTCCTTCTTCCTTAAGATAGGAAGCAGCATTAGTGACAAACAATTGATACAAACATGAAAGGCTGTGTGTGATGCTTTATATTCTCAGACTAGTTATCATCACCAATCTGTCTTGATGCAATTCCTATTTCCTCCCCTTGTTGTAGCACAAACCTTATTATTGTCAGGATGATATCAACACAAAAATCCGATCTTGTATAGTCAGATTTGAGTCACTGTCATAGGACGGAAATGCTGTCATCCAGAAGTAAATGGTCTTCCTTGATTAAGAGTTTAGGAAGTTTCACCCCTCGTCCAAGAGGGTCCCTCAGCTCTGAGTGGTGGACAGTCAAGCATGTATCCTCCTGTGTGGTCGTTAACAAACAGAGTTGTTAGGTAACAGCTGTCCCCCCAGTGCAGTTGCAGGTTGATGGTGACTCAAAAGGCTAGGTCATGTCAATTTTTAGCATAACATGATCCAATGTGGGAATGGTGGCGGTACTGCCTGAGGAGAGGTCTGTGTCTATGATAAGTGGTGGTATTGAGCCATAGCCATTCTAATTCACACAGATAGCTTCTGTCACTGCTCTGTCAGACCATCTCTCCTCTTTGTTCAGATTGTGGACATTCTGGCCTTTGTAGAATCATACGTCGTCCTTCAGAATAATCCTGAGTTGGAATGTTATCTTTGTCTCACCTTTATACCAGTGTGTATCAGTGCTCCCTGCACTTAAATCTTGTTTCAGCTCGTGTTTGGCTGCTTTATCCTAAACATAGAACAGTTTTTGTATAAGGAGTGCAAACAGTCTTTGGAGAAACTTCTTCTTAGTTTCCCAGCTACTCCAGTCACTAATAGGAGGGTATTGTTGTTGTGTTTGCCTTTCTTTTCCTCTGTGTTGAATATAGATTCGAATATCCCTGAAAAGTCAGGGATATTATGAAATCATCTCTGCTGTAGATCCTTCGTGTTTACTCTATCAACTTAAAAACTATTTCATGGATCATTTTCAGACTTCATATTCTCATAGACCTTAGTTTGAAGAGGAACTGGAGTAATATTGGCATGTATGTCAGTTGTATGTTTACAACATTAGGGGGAGCTTTATCTCCAAATGTTTTTGACAATAATTTCTCAACTGTTGGTCTGCTTTAGTCAACATTTGTTGCATATAAATCAGCTCTACCAGATCTATCTTGTATACAACATGTTTTATTTATAATTTATATTTACTCACTTGGGGACCGTTTGTTGGACATAACTCCCTAACCATTGGATCAATGTAGTCCAGCTTTACTTTATATTACCCGCCTCAATGAGATCTAAAGTGTATTTTTCATTATTTACTCCAATAGCTTATTCAACCCATCCGTCAGACCTTTTTTTTTTAACAAAAAAACTTTTTTTCCAGGCATAACTTCACATTTAGTTTGCGGAATTCAATCAGGGAAATTGTTTGAAAAAATAAGGAGATTGTGGGCTTATTGGAGGATATGACCTTGCTGTTGGAGACAACAGCGTAGGCCTAGTTCTTCTGAAGTTTCTTTGATGATTTGATATAGGTCCAGTTGTCTAGTAGGTACAAATGTTCTTAATATGCAAGTGCTCTTTTTTTGTAGCCTCTACCTCAGTAAGGCTTATCTCACACTGATGGTTCAAGCATCCGAAACTTCTTAACTTGTGTCCCAGTCAGTGGTGGGAGCCAATGGCTCAGTAACGCTGCATGTGTACGTTTATGGGAAATGTCAATATATAACAGTGATGTTCTGGTCTTTGCTAAGGGGAAATGCCTTCTAACCTGAGAAATGGAACCCAGTTGCTTCTGATTCAAATTTCATGGATTACTTTGAACTGAATAAGAAAGAATGTACACACAAACATTTGCTTTTTGAGTTGTCCATGATTGTGGTTTAAGTTGATGCTGATGCTGATAAGAAAATCTATCAATGGCCACATGGGTCTCATTTCGGTGGATGAATACAATCACATTAGAGATAGACACAGGTCAATTTTCATTTTGAATATGAGCCATCAAGATGACAAAGTCTGTTCTGAATATAACATTGGAGTTGAAAAATGCAGCTTGAAATTAGAGCGTCGCCTAAAACAGAAGTAAATATATCCAGACCTCTACATAACCCTGCAGGCAAATATACAATACTAGATTTTGTGTAATTTCACATATAAAACATACACTTGACACCAACAGTGTTTGCTGCAATATCTTTGATAATGCAAAACAGCTTGCCGAACACAAAATATATCTTAACAGCCGTGTCTTGTGTTTGATAGACTGAAAGCCAAATCCCCTTCAGCAGCTGCAGTGAACGTTGACATGCTTGCAGCCAGCCCTGGGCTCATTCATTGAGAGTTTTACCATCCATGAGTGAAGAAACTCTGTGAAGCATTGATAACTTTATCATCATTATAATGTAGTTAATTTGTAAGTGGGATAAGTATTTGTTGGAGGAAGCAAGTATTCTTTCCTGCGTCGTGTGCTCAGCATTTTCACAGGTGTTATCCGACATTTGGCTTCAACACACACTCAGAAGTGACTGAGAAATTCATTACCGACATACAGAAGTAGCGAAGACGAACAGAAAACCAAAGCTGGTGTTTTTTGTTAATGATCCTTTTAACAGTCATCTAGTTACATTCATTTAGTCCAATATTGTGCTGATATTTATTTTCAGGTATCCAGGTCAAAAAAAAGTGTGCAGTGTAAAAATAATTTCCTCAGATGCTTCCTGGTCTTTGAACAGCTTCATATTTTCAAGCAATGTCAGTGACCTTTTTTTAAAACCAAAATGCCATTGTTGGAGGGAGAAAGGCACTGTTAGGTACAAGTATTAAATACCAGATACTACTCAGTAGGACATTGGTTCAAATATGAACAGTACCCAACCCTGCAGATGAGTGGAATTGACTTTGCTGGAAGTCTGGGCTCTTCTAATTATATTTAGATTTTTTATGTCTATTCTTCAGTTTCCCCCTGCAGCGTAAAAAACAAAAGGTGTCCTATGTGGTAGAGATTAGAAGATCTTATCGTTATTATCATTTGAGTTGCTGTTTCTCCCAAATCTGACTGTTTCCGATTTGGCATGACCATCTCAATAACATCACGGTACAACCTTTAATCACACAACCTGACTTACATTCGTTATATATTCCCACTCAAGAGGCAAAAGTAATTGATGCGTATTTTAAAAGTTCAAGTCTAGTCAAATTTATTTGACTGATGAGTAACTAAAATAAACAAATATCCCCTCAATACAATTTCCAAAAAGACTAGTTCTTTTTGGAAATTGTAAATAGTGTATTCTATTTACTTTTTTTTACAGAGACCCAACATTTCCCACACGATCAATTGTTGGTGACAATGCTGAGAAAAAAACTGCCTTTTAACTGGCAAAAACCTCGAGCACATCCTGAATCAGGGTGGGGGTCCTTCTGCCTTGACCAGTTGGATTCGAGTGAGAGAGCAAGAGAGGGCGAGAAAGAGGGAGGGGGATGTCGGGTTAAAGGATAAATCTTTATTCTCTTTTTCCAAAGAAAAAGAATTAGAATTACTCATCATCTGTGCATTCTTACTCCCACCACCTAAGTGCCACTATAATGTGTGTGTTAACCGAAGAAGTACACGAGTCAGGATTAGATTAATGTATGTGGCTCCTACAACCCTGACAGTGATTCTCAAACCTCTTCTCAACACTACACTACAATACGGGGCTTGTTACTAAAATACACGTAGATTCTCCATTTCAAATGTGTACAACCCATCACTAAAAACGTTTTTTTTCCATCAACATCAATATAATTAAAACAGCATTTACTCACATTTGAACTGAGTAACCTAGTAAGGTTCAGCTATATTGCTTGTATTGCATGTACCAACTGCAGAACCCAAAGATGCCCATAGGGGTGCTTGTCCACCATTTAAGACACATTGATCTAAGAAGTCCTCTTTTTTGCTAAAGGTTATTATGCAGAGACATTAGAGCCACTTAGTGGTTTAGAGTACTACATAAAGCAACGTTGAATCTCTCCTCTATCGACTCATTCATTCCATTCATACATCCTCACATACCAATGCACATCCATGCAATCATGAATTCATCCATCACTCACCCTGGAATGTTTCCCACTCTCTCTCATTAACTCCTGCTTTCCCCCATTTATGCGTTTGTTTCCTCCCCGCCTGCAGTCTCTCCCATCCTCTCCCCTGAAGTGCCAATCATCAAGCTGACAGCTGGATTTTGTATATTGATTGAGCCCCAGGAGTCATTTTAGAAATGGTTAACAGATGCAAATGTACACATTCATCACGCCCTGATATCAGTGTCTCTTCTAAACTTTGTTTTCATCCTACTCCTTTACGCTTTCTATTAATTCCTTCTTACTTTTTCAGACGCTTCTTCTTGTTTGCTCCTTTTTATAAATGTTCGCCTTAATATCTGTTCGTCCTTGTCTAAATTCTTCCCTTAAAACTTTCTCTCTCAGCCTGTCAGGCCGGTGGCTCCCACATCCATCTTTGTAGTTTTATTATTTTTATTTATTTGCACAGCAATAAAGTACCCCCTGACTCTGTTCCCGTCGATTTACACCCCTATTCACACCGAGGCGGCAGCAGTGGATGCTGGGAAGCCAATAGGGATGGGGCTCGTGGTTTGAGATGAGCCGTCACCGACCAGATTTACAAGTCTCTCTTGGACAATCTCCTCTCCATTCAACCTTTGATGGGTTCAAGGTTCAATTCCATTTGGAACCTGTTTAGGAGGGACACATCCCTCTGCTTAGGAAAAAAAAAGCGATGGTATTTTACACTCACCAGTGAGAGAGAGAGCGAGAGAGAGAGAGAGATTTACGTGTTGGTGCTTGAAGGAGCAAGAGCTTTCGATCCTTGTACCATAATGTTTTATTGTGTCAGGGATACAATGACATGGCTTCTCCATTCCCTTCAAGGAAAAATGAAAAAAAACACCCGATGCAAGAGTTTTTCACAAGAATGAAGAATGAATAGAGGGAAGAAGGACAGGGAAAGATGAACAGAGCATGAGTGAGCATTGTACAGCTTTCAGAGAGCTTAGAATGGAGAGCAAAGGGGGATATACGGGCATCAATCAACCCACGGATCAATGAATTGATTACTAAATCAGGCAGCATACAGTAAGTCAAGGCCAACGCTCCATTAGGAAAGAGCTATGTCATCATTACGGACTAGAATCCTTTGGGTGAAAAACGGCTATCACAAAGACCTTACAGAGATAGTCAATAACTGGGAAACTGAATTTAAGTATTTTTCTGGACTGGACTTATCTACAATGTCACAAAGAGTTTACATCAAAAACTCCACATTAGGCAAAATGTACCACAGTAACTGCAGTCGTGATTAAACCAAGCTAATATCATGCACTTGGTGTTTCACCCACCGTTAAAAATGCATGTGTCATTAAATGTGGACTGTAGCCACTTTAAAGGACCCTGTATTAAATAAACGTTTACAGCTTCATTATATCCTCAGAAAATCTGGGATATTAAGGATTTATCATTGCTGCTGCGTCCCCCACTGCGTCAGCAGGTCCTTTGTGTTAGAGCGATAATTGTAACTGTAATTGTAATAATAAACCGTAGTGCAAGGAAGAACTCTTTGTGGGAAAATTTCAACTATATATTTCTTACACAAAAATGTCAGGCCATAATTTTTTCAACTGTTTGTCCATTTTTTTTTCAAATTTGGTGCACAAGAATCGTCCTCAAGGAGATCTATTTTGCATAAATCGTGTTTCACTCTAATAGTTGATTCAATATGGACCGTTTGAGATAATTAATGATTTACATTTATTCTGGTGGAGTTCAATCAGGGGAATTGCTTTTACAACGCAGGGAAATTTTTTCGGCGACATTTCCCTTCCTGTCAGGGACTATAGCGTAGGCCTCGTTAGTATTTTATATTAATCATTGATACAATGTTCTGACCTGCCTGCCTCGTCAGCCTTGCCATACAACCAAGCCACACATCCATTTATCTTTGAGTCCAAGGATATCAGTGTGCTACTGATTCAATAAACTATCTTAGAATGTTAAGTTTTGCACTCGGGTCCTGTCCAAAGTGTGATAACTCTTCTCAAAAACATTTTTGACAATGACCTGGAAAATGTAGTTTGAAACTGATACACAAACGCAGTCTTCGGGAATGTAATAATACATTGAGAACATTATACTCTAATCCGTAAGATATGTGTGAAAACTAGATAAAAGTTTTGGAATTAAAATATTTTTAATTGTAGAAAATGGCCAATGTCTGTAACTCAGTGTAATTAATGGGCAGAACATCATATCATCATAACAATATTGATGTGAGTTATTTATTTTAATTGGTTAAAAAAATATTTCTAAAGGAGGCGTAAGTTGATAACATTCGTCTCTTTCTTCTGACAAGGTAGTCAGAATAGATGGAGATGTACTGTATAATTTTCAGAAATGCACAATATGGTGATTGTGAGGAATGACAGCATCAATATGCAGGCTCTGTTTCAAATTAGATGTCTGCTCTAATGCGTCAATTTGCTGCAGGTTTGTGTACTTGTGAATGAACATGCATAGGAATATTTCTCAGTGTGTGTTTTTGTTTCAAATCCACACATACATCAGCTGTTCCTGCCATCTGGTCAATTAGTCTCTGTGATTGAGATATGAGCTCCTTCTTTTATCATTTTTATATGTTTATTACATCTTTGGGTTGTTAGTTACCTTTCATATTATTAAGGAAAGTCTAGTGCTTTTCATTTGGAAGCAAAAGATCCTGTATTTCCTTCCAGTTTCTCATATGACAAAAATAGCATCTTGACATCCTGGTTTTATAGCGTTTTTCTCAATTTTTTTACATCTTCCTCCTGTCTCTCTTTTGGCCAGCTACCTGTGTTTCACATGGGATTTGTGTTTAAAACATCAGAGCTTTCATAAGTAGCATTGATCTTAGCTGCAAGGGACTTGACCTGAAACAAATTGCTTAAACTCGTCTTGCCCTTTCCTCCCTGCTTATATGCACAACTGTTGGTCTTTAACACATCCTTTACAGTTCCTATTTTCCTCTCAATGCTTTTATTGAACTCTCCTCAGTGAATCTTTCCTAACTTTTTCATATGCCTCTTTAATTGATTCCTTGTATTATAGATGCATTCCCATTCATTTTATTATCTTTGACTTTTACATCATGCAGCAAAATATGGTCGGCGTATGGAATATGGTTCGACACTTTGTTCAGCACTTCAAGCAAGACTTCCAGTTATAAATGTTTTAAGGGGTTGGGAATGAGCATTATTCTCTTAAATTCCCTGCTTTTCTGGTTTGATGACATCGGATATGTCTTGAGGGAAGGTCCTCACCCTTATCCACAATCCTTTAGTAGTGGTGGCTAAATCACTGCCACTCTCCCCAAAACTTCCAGTAGTAGAGTAATAATGTAATGCTAGTGTAATAATCGGCTCCTCATGTGAAAAAAAATCCTAACTGTTAGATTTGAATTCTATGATTTTCATTCTTTGGTATCGCTCCTCTTAGGAGTCCTCTGCTGGAACATGTGGACCTCCCCAAGAGGGCAGTGAATGTTGTCTGTATGCAGTCCTTGCTAGATGCAGACATCTCACATTACTGAATGTCTGAGTGCTGGGCATGAATTACCCCTTGTCCACACTCGCACCTGCTCTCAGGTATGATGTATCTTGAGCCCTCTTGTACTCTTAACAATTTTCTCCGCATGTTGGGCGTGGTCCAATCGCTGCACCTCCCCTCCAGGCTTCTTCTTCGGCAGCTGCTTTCCTCTTGTGAGCCCTCCCTCCTGAAATTGTCAACAGATTCCATACAGACTCCATGACCAATACTTTGAACTTTCCCTTCAGTCTCTCCCACTTCTTCACAGTCCTCCCCCCAACGAACTGCAAAATTCTGTCATATGAAGTTTTCTGCCCAGATTGACTCTAATCCCCAACACAAAGACTGCAACAGGTTCTCTCTGGTGTTGCATCGATGTCTGGGAACCTGCACAGTATTGTTGCTAAATTTTCTAGATTTTCTCAGAGTAGGTCACATAGTGTGGGTCACATTCTGAAACATGATTAGGAGAATATGTTTCCAAAGAGCTACAAACCTGCAGAGGAGAGGAGAGCGATGGGGAGAGAGGGGGGAGATGAGGAAGCATCTGAATATGAGGATATTGAGCAGACCAATTCTGAACTCGAAAATTAATATGAAGAAGATGAATCATATTTAGGGCAGCGTTGTGGTGCAGTGGGTAGCACAGTTGCCTGACAGCAAGAAGGTCTGGGGTTCAAATCAACCTCTGGGGCCTTTCTGTGCAGAGTTTGCATGTTCATCTCCAGGTTCTACAGCTTCATCCAAAAGTCCATCAAACACGCAGCAGAGGGGATTTGGTGACTCTAAATTACCTTAGGTGTGAATTTGGGTGTGAATGGTTGTGTGTCTGCCGAACGTCAGCTGAGATAGACTCCAGCATGCCCCGCAACCCTAAAAACAATAAGCAATTACAGATGAATAAGTCAGGTAATTTTGGGGGGGCGGGGATACAACACCGTTGTACTTTCATTTGACTTGGTCCCCTTGCACACCGCATTTCATCTAGGTCAAACGATCGGAACGACTATTCATCTATGACGGTATTGAACCAATAAACAACATTTGATAGAACAAGAAACCAAAATTGTCCCATTTTGCCGGTTTATGCCCTATTCTCACTGGACTAGTATTACCAGGGTACCTGTGGTAATTTGTAGTATTTACTTAGGATGTCTGTGATATAAATCCAGTGTGAACATGTCATGCCTGTAATTTGTCAAGTAAAAAAATCATATGACCTACCATATTTCACCAAACACAGAGGTCAGGTGACAATTTTAGTGCCGTGCGAATCGGCATCTCGGTGATTTGGGGGTGGAATTTTTATCCATCGTTTCCTCTGCTGCTTTGTCAGCCTCTTTACCAATCGAACTATGGCAGCTGCGGTGGAT
Organism: Lophius piscatorius; assembly: GCA_009660295.1. Classification (NCBI taxonomy): domain Eukaryota; kingdom Metazoa; phylum Chordata; class Actinopteri; order Lophiiformes; family Lophiidae; genus Lophius; species Lophius piscatorius. The sequence goes on along the minus strand of VRLP01003313.1, from coordinate 43,622 downwards.
ATAATGAAATTCGGTTTGAACTGGTGTTAGAGAAATTTAAAGGATCAATGTATCCTGCAATTCACATTAGTTATCGCAGCTCGCTTCGTTCATCACCTATACACAAGCTAAGTGTGCACTGTGTGCTCCGCTCCCACGGCTGAGGCAGGAACAGAAGAAATCGTTGGGTACCCAGGGTGCGCTTTGGACCCAAGGGAAAGGGCGGCCTCACGCTGCGTCCTGCTCTGTGGGGGTTTATAGTTCCAAAGGGTGGGTTCACAATTCAAGAACCAATTTTCAGGCAGACCAGAATTCGCGTGTTTGGACCGCAACCTTTGAATGAGCGTTCAGACCAACCCAAACGTATCGGAATTCCAGAGGAAACAAACAAGGGTTCTTTTAAAATGAACCAAGCATCTCTGGTGTGGAAAAGACCTGAGTCTCCACAAAATCCCCTAGGAACCTAATTTGACCAACGAGTATAACAAGAAGTGTGAAGAAAATGAACACACGAGGGTTAAGCTAGCTTCCATGATGAGTGGATCTCAAAATGGAGACACTAGACCAGCCTTCTTTGTATTCCTCCAAATTAGATCGTAGGGGGAGTTGGAGCAGCCGGGATCTCATATGATGCCCAATAGATGTAAAACTTGGGGGTACTCCCAAACATGATCATTGAACTTCCTCTCCAATCGCTCCGACGTTGTCATAGCTACGTCATACATTATCATGCTCCACACAATTCTCTGCAGCATGCCTATGCATGTCCTGTTTCCTTCTGTCCTCCTCCATCCTGCTTCCCATATCCCATCTCACTCCTCTTTCCATCTCAATTCTGCTCACCTGGTTTTAGCTCTTATCCAAGGTGACTTTTGGAGAGCAGTCCCTCTGTTGAATACAGAGAGAAAGAAGTGGCAGCACACCTGCCTGCATAAGCAATGCACTGAACTAAAATATTTGTCAGCCAACACACTAAAGGGTTTCAGCTCCTCTTAGGTACAGCAGTAGCAACTGATTCAACAGCAAGAAACTCACCGGTATAGTAAATAGTAAATAGGAAGAAATATTTTAAATGTCCAGGTTCCTTCTGCCTTTGGTGCAAATTAAGATTCACAGTGACATTTGAAAGCTGTTGATCATCTTTTAAAATTTCTGGTCTGCCTTTACGGCATATAATGCCTGACATAATAATGAGGAATATATCTTTGCGCTATTGAGTTGCATAAATAAGAAGACAGACATTTATATAAAATAGCTATTATGTTTTTATAAAGCATGATAAAGAAAAATGTTGGAATATGTCTTAATTACCAAAACAGCTTCTTGGTACTGGATCCTTTCTGGTACGTTTTCTGTCAATACATTAACATCTCAGTATTTACTTCGAAACCGTCTAAAGGCTTCCTATCTTTAGCTTCTTCTACATTTAATGCTGCATGGTCAAATTGTTTAGATTTTTTCATCCAGTGTACTCCTGTTAGCTGTTGCTTTTTCTTTCTTTTTTTTTTTACATTTGGCCATCTGTCATTGGTCAGAACTATAGAAGTCCCAGGAAACAACAGAGAGGGGTGACTTGTAATTGGTCCACAGAGGATAGTGGCCTGTGCAAAGGATCATTCTTTGGAGGAGAGCTGATTAGAAATAGCAGGTGCCAGTGATGGCAGGGTACTAGCTCTCAAATAAAGGTCCAAGGCCCTCCAGGGGACTCTAGAGGGCCCCAAGAAAAATAGCTGAAGAATACTGTTTGGGAAAGTTTCCAAACTAAATCAATTACACAGTAGTTGCAGTCTTTGACTTGGGATTGAGTCGAATTCTATGTTATATGATTGATATTAAATGTTGTTATTCTAATTTTATATGACATCGTGGAAGGGCTCAGAAGTGATTTGTATTTATTTAAATATGTTGGTAAATATGATTTTTGGAATTTTGTATGATTATTTAACGGAATACTTGGTAAATTAGCCAATTAAAGAATGTAAAGACATTGCAGGCAGGCCACTATGTTGATTAAATTGAGAAATGCTGCCTATTTAGGTGATGAAATGTACAGCAAACAAAAAATAAATTAATAAAAAAATAAATTGTGCACCGGTATATTTTTAGAAATGTGTAAATTGTTTTAAGATTACATGTGATGTTTCTTGTCAGAAAATGTGAGTGAGAATGGTTGTTTTTTTTAAATAATTAAAATGTCCATGATAGCAAATGAGCAAAGAACACAGTGGTGTTTTCTCCCAGAAGCCACAGGAGGCCAGCCTTCCCCTGTGTATTATCCAGATATTGTCAATTTAGTAGAAACACTTTCGGTTTCACCTATTATTTCATACTGTAGCTTCCATTCCATTAATTATCCATTTATTTTTGTCAATATTGGTGAATGGGTGCACAAATTCTGCTGAAGACTGTCAAATATCTGGAAGGATGCAGAATCAACTACGTAGGCCTTTATATAAAAATAATTAAATGGTTAACCAATCAGGTAAAACTCTATAGTCACATTTACCTGATGCCAGCTAAAAGGTTTTTTCGATCAAAGGAGAAAGAATGGGGTAAATATTTTATAACAACGGAGGATATATGATAATAACTCTGTCATAAGTCTTTGGTGCGCAGACTCTTCGGGGCGATTGTGATTAAACGGTGTCTGCTCAACCCCCAATGGAGTCTGAATACTGGTGGTGGTGGCTGATTACTTTGCTGAGAGGGATAAATGATGATGGCTCTGCAAAGACTGGGTAGATATAGGGAGATAGAGAGTACGCAAACCAGCAGCATGAAATAACTAGATGAGTGGAGAGAATCATTTTAAAAAGACAAAATAATATGCTAATGATGAAAGTGTCTCACCATGATACTGGACAGATGTGGTCAGCTGATGAGCACAATTGACATCATTCGATAACCTTAATTGTTATGCAAGTAATTGCGAGTGAGCGTGCATGAAAGGTGTGAATAACAGGAGTATGAGGAGTATGTGTGTGCAAATGGATAGTCTTCCTGGCAGAACTTTTGCTAGAGCCAGTTGTCTTTTTCATCTTCTTACTAAAAACATTGTTTGTCCAACTAGTTATCTAACTTAGGATAATTTGTTATTATGTACACGCATTTCCAAAGGCCATTGCGGAAAGGATGTGACCAGGGAGTGACTATCCTGTGTCGATTTGTCTACTTTTTGAAAACCATGTGAGACAGGATGAAGATCTTGTACAAATAAAGAGAGTGGGCACTCTGACTGAGAGAGGGAGGACATGTCCCCATCTTTTCAAGAGTGTCCTCCCCAATAATATAATTATAAAAGATGACTATATAATGGAATATAATTATTGATAATATATTATTCGTTATGTTATTTATTTTTCCATCTTCTTCAATAATTACTCTATATTCATCAAGCCATATATTAACATCTGAATCGATCCATCAAAATGAAAGTACTGTTTCCACTGTTCATTGTGTTTTTGTTATGGGAAATATGGTCGTGAGTAGGGACTATGTGAATGGACTGGTGATCTGGCCCCTTGGGTTGCCCAGACTGATAACCAGCAACCTAATCCACTGTGCAGTGACTGTACAGGCACTGGGTCTCCCTCACGTGGTATTTATTAACCATGCACATTTGCTACTTCTAGCATGTTTCTCTGTCCTGAAGTAAATATTCAGCCTAACCCAGGCCCTGCCAAGAACTCTATCAGTGCCTGATGATCTGTCTGGCCTTGGTGTTAATCGTATAAATGTTCGAAGCTTGCTCTCCAAAATGAACTTAATTATAATCTGGACCCAGTCGACTAAGATATTTTTGTACTGTCTGAAACTTGGCTGAGTAAGTCAATTGACGCAAGATATTTTTGTCGAAGGCTACAGTTTCTATCAATGTGCGGTGGCATTGCTATTTCTATAGAAAGTAAATTGAGTGCTAATATCATCACCTCTATCTCAATCAGCAAAAAGTGTGAATTCCTTGCCCTGAAGCTTAGCCTATAGGATGCTAAAGACCTCTCATTTCACTCTCTAAAAAAAACCATCCAGCTGGGCATGAAAGAAACAAGCTACTTATGATTGGGGATCTGAACTGTGACTGGATGTCCTCTATCAGACAATCTAAAATCTGTTTGTGACGCCATAAACCTAAAACAACAGATTTATATCAAATTTTGTCCCTGTCTCAAACATCCTGAGAGATCATCACTTCTTGATTTACTTGTAACTACATGTAATGCTCCACACAAATATCAGACATTTGCAAATTATCTTTATTATTATTTTTTATTATAATTTTATTTTCATTATGTGGACAGCGTCAGACTTTGTATTCTCTTTAGACAGTAGGGTTTAGGAAAAGAGTGAAGAAAAAATAAATAAATAAAAGGAAAAGAAGATAGAAAAGGAGAATTACATGTATAAATACATTTTCTATGCACATTTATATTTCAAACATATTCACATATATACATATATATGTCTAGAGGCAAGCAAAGGTTCATGATTCATACAACTCTCTTTCCAATCTTGAGAAAAATTCAATTTGATGCTTTAAATCAAATTGAATCGATTTGATTCCCCCCCCCCCCTACAACACACATTTGTACGTGAATAAGACTAATCTTACTCATACCTATCCCCTCCCCTGACAAAGTTTGCATCCTTCCCTCTATGACGAAAAGATCCTTCCATACACTCCACACAACCCAAAACCATTTACATATACACACTTAAAAAAAGAAAAAGAAAAAACATGCCAGGCCACACACAAGTACAAAGAAAAAGAAAAAAGGGTTCCTCTAGGCTCTTCTGAGGCTTCTGAGACGGATTAATATTTTCTTCCTCTACAGGGAATAAATTGAGTTCAATAGCTTTCAAAATTGTTTTTCCTTATTACTGTCCACCGACATTGTCTTATCAATATTCAGATAATATTTCATTAATGTTTTCCATTTTTGAATTGTTGGAGCTTCTTTATTTTTTTCAGTTCTCTAATATTGATTTCTTGTAAACCAGTGACGAGAAAAGGATCTGCCATCACACTGGATATTTTGTTTCCCCCATATTTTGGAAAAGACAGAGCTCTGATGTGAAGATACCATTGCAGATACATATCCTTGAGATCCATTCTTCTATATCCTCCAATATCTTCTTAATTTTCTCACAATACCAGAAGGCATGTATCAGGGAGTCACTCTGATTTTTACACTTCAAACACTTGTCTGAGGTGTCGGTTACAAATTTACGAATTTCATCCCTACTATAGTAGATTCCAGTCATTAGCTCGTATTGAATTAAACGTAGGTTTTCATTAGTTGTAATTCCATATGTAAGTTGGATGCCCTCTTTCCATTTGTTTAGGATCTACTGTACTTAAATCGTAATTCCATTTATCATATATTTTCTGTAGCAACTCATCCCTTTTTCTGCTTTGATGAGTATGTTGTACATCGCTCCAATTAGTTGTCTCTTTTTCTTTTTCTTGCCTATAATATTTTCGATGTTTGTTGGGATTTTATTTCTAAGATTTAAATTTTCTGTTATCCAGAATTTCAATTGCATATATTTGCAAAAACTCTGTGCTTTTTAATTTATATTGATTTCTAACCTCCTGAGTTTTTGCAAATGATCTAAGCAATCATTTCGTTATAGTTACAGTTAGAGAAGCCAAACTCCAAAGTCGCCCTATCTCTTAAGAGAGACTTCAAACATTTCATGAGCAGGCCTTTCTCCATGATATGTTGCTCTATGATTGGCAAGAATATATCTTACCTATGAAGTAGAGCTAGCCTGGAAATATTTCTATGAGGATTTTATGAGTTTTTATTGACAAAAATGAACTTTTGCAAAAATTTAGGGTGGGAAGGAGAAACAATCCCTGGTTTTCTCTTCATAGAGCAAGGGATGTCTCCTGGTCCAGAGCAAGAAAATCCAAAGCTGAGGCCGATGAGCCCAGATTTAGACAGCTTCGCAACAAATGGTCTTCTCTCATTAAGAGAGCAAAATCTAACTTTTATCTTGTAGACACCCCAAAAATCAAAATGACCCTAAGAAGTTTTGGAAAGTGATAAAATCATCCTCTGGCTATGTCTCAGTGGGTGATTTGCCAAACTTCTTAGTCAAAGATTCCAGTACACTGACTGACAAATCAGCCATGCTAAATTGTTATAATGAACATTTTATTTCTGCTGGTTTTCTATTTGAGTTTCATTGTCCTCATACTAAAACAGTTGATGTGCAAACTGATGACGCTTTCCCGGAAACATGCGGTGATATTCATACTTCTGATGATATGTTCCACTTCATGCATATATCTGTCTTCGAGGTTGACAGAGTATTAAAGTAACTGGACACGAATAGCAGCTGGTCGAGATAAACATAATACTTTTTCTTCTGAAACTATATTCTGATATGATTGCTGAGTTTATATCATATATTTTTAATCTAAGTCTTGCCAGCAATAACATTGCAACAGTCTGAAAATCTAATTTTGTTCTCCCCCTGCTGAAAGGGGGTGACCCCTCAAATGTGAAATTACAGGCCGATCTCAAAACTTTGTATTTTAGCAAAGATGTTTGAAAAACGTATCTGAATACCAATCTGGTTTAAGGAAAAGGCAGAGCGCTGTTTAGACTGCCCTTAAGGTTTTTAATGATATAATTGAGCATTTGATACTATATATGGTAATAATATACCGTATTGGTGTGCCAGAACAAGCATTATCTTGGCTGTCCAAATATTTCTCAGGAGGAACACAATGTTTTCAGTTGGCTGGTTCCACCTAGTCTTTCTTGACAGTGTCAAAGGGCATGCCCCAAGGTTCTGTGTTAGGACATATAAAGCTTACAATCCATATTAATAAACTATGTGACAACTTATCAAATGCTATGTACCCTTTCCATGCTGATAATACCATTGTTTATGTTGTTCACCATATGTTGCTCATGCCTTTGAAGTTTGGTTTTGAAGCAGTCAGTATTAGATGTAATGTTGTAAAATGTTTAATGTCGTTCAGTCCTGTCTGCTAAAACTGAAACTGTTTTTGAATACGGATAAAAACTAAACCCATGTTTTTCTCAAATGCAGGTATTTTAACTATTCTTGGTAAAGAAATTGAGTTTCTCAAAAGTTACAGATATCTGGGCTTTCATATTGTTCAAAACTTGTTTTTAAGGTCCACATAGCAAATCTGGTGTCTAAGCTCAAGGTGAAACTGTACTTCTACTATAAGACTAATTCCTGCTTTTTTCCCTTCATAGTAAGCATGTATCTTGTTTACTCCACCTTCTCACGTTTGCTGGACTATTGTGATGTTTTATATGTGGGTGCTTCTGCTTACTGTTTGCAGTCTTTAGACACTATCTATCATTGTGACTTGAGATACATGACTGGATGCAAACAACTTACAGACCATTTCATTTTATATACTGCTATATATATATTATATATAGCTGAGTGGTCGTCCTTATATGTACGCAGACATACTCACTGGCTGTTATTCATCTATAAGACTTTTTAGATCTGGTGCCTTTATACCTGTGTACATACTTAAAGAAAAGCCAATACAAATATGAACTGCGCCCCCAAAATGTCTTGCACCTGGTTGTTCCCCATACTCGCACAGATTTGGAAAAAAGAGCTTTTACAGTTGCCGCCCCCGGTGCTGTGATGACACTGCAGAAAGACCTAAAGCTGCATGAGCTAATTCTATGAATGGATTTGCTGGGATTCTTGAACATGAGACTACTGGACAGTGCAACTGCACTTGATCCGCATGTTTACTTGAGTTTGGTATCACCTCATGCATTTTAAAATACGACACCATTGTGTATTTTTATTGTAACTTGTACCGATATTTATTTTACTTGTACACTTTGTAGTTTTATTTGTAATTTATGACGTGCACTGCTGCCTTCTTGGCCAGATCACCCTTGAAAAAGGGATCCTTGATCTCAATGGGCTTTTATTCTCCCGGATATATAAAGGTGTGTGTACTTCTCTGCCAGATCCTTCATTATCCATGACTGCTTACCCTGTTCAGGGTCACAGCAGCTAGGGCCCATCCCCTCTGACATAGCAGGGCACCCCCTGGAGGAGTCACCAATTCATCACATGGCTGACACATATAGAAACAGACAAACACTCGCGCACATTCACTCCTACAGGCAATTTAGAGGTGTGATTCACTTATTTGTCTTTGGTCAGTGGGTGCATGCTGGAGAATCGGTGGCAAGAAAGTACCATCCTGGAATCCACCTCGATTTCTTCTTTTCCGGTACATACCAAGTATGTCATATCACAGGCAATGTGATCATATCTTCATAATAAAGGAATGAAGTACTTATAGGATGTTTTTGGTGTCATTAGGAAAAGGCGTCACAGAGGCCAGCCAGAGTGTGGGACACACATAAAGTCACAGGTGAGTGTGTTGTAATGATAATTTAAGTCCCTTTTATTTTATTTCTAAAAAGTGACTAAGAACTCTTGTAATGCTAAAGTGTGAGCAACAAATCAAATCAAACAAATATTTAGTGTTGGATTGCAGTACAGCTCGATGACATAGCTGTCCGTAGCACATTACACTGTAACATTTTGCATGATGCGTTCAATGTCTATGAACTAAGTTTCAGTTTCGAAGGCGAAGGCGAGGCAGAATTGTGTAACTAAGATGAGTTCAATTGGAATCTTGTAAAACGTAGTTTTTGGCGGGTCTCTTGAAAACAGGTTTTTGAAGGAGCATTTGTATATGTTTTTCACGGCAATATCAAATCGATACTGGAGAAAAAACTTTATATTTATGATTTAAGACGTTACCTCTATTGATGCCGCTTTTTGAAACGTGATCACTCAAGGGAATCATATAGATCTTTAGAAAAATAAAATACAATTACATTAGGGATTTCAGCGTTTCTTTGTGAGCTAGATGGATGCGATGCATGCTGTACAGGGTCGCTGTTATGGACGTCTGAATTGATGATGGACATTTCACAGTAGTCTCATTTTTGTTGGCTTTTGTGTGTTGTACAGCAGTTTATGCTGCATTTTCTAGTGGCTTAACAAGCTGGTCATGTTGCTTTGTGGCAAAAAACACAATTCTAAAGCCCTTGTTGCATTTGAATTGTTCTTGCTTAACGTAGCTTGGCTAAAATGTGAAATACTTTCAAACAATATGATGATCTGTGTGACCTGATTGATGAAGCAGTGCTTTAGGACGTTATTGGCATGATTGATCAGTTGGTGATTTAGGGAGTGCAGCAGTTAAGTTAAACATCAATATTGCACAATATTTGTCATTCCAAGGAAGGAATCAAGCATGCTTCAGGTAAATACTTCCCAAAATTGATTGATATGTGAAGTGTTCCACCAATTTTCCCAAATGTACATCGGATAGACCACTTCTCTGTACTACTCATACCAGCTTACCGATAGAGGAGAAGAGATTCAGGGGGACTCTTTGTTTTCGGGGGATTTACACAGTAATACATTCTATGCAGATGTGTATTGTCACTTGATACCGTACAACTTCTTTGTTCTTAGGGAGGACAAACGCGGTGTATGTGAATCATTTGTATATATACACAGGTACTGAGGTGAGTTTCAGCTGCGACAATGTTGAATAAACTCAATCCACATTTCTGCACTGAAAAAATTTCTTGGAAGATTTAAATGCAAAACATACTCGTAACTATTTACATTAACAGTTATTGAAAAAATGTTACTGCTATAATATCAATTAAAACCCGATTGCCAGTATCAAGGAAAATGGTTATCTTTCATTACATTTAACATTTGTAGTTATATTAATTAAGTGTCATTTAATTCTAGTGAAGTTTCAAATTATATTTGGACTTTTTATTAAATTTTTTTTGAGGAATATTAAGTTAATCTTACTATTTGCCTTTTTGAAATAGATATGTAGATTTTATTTTTTGTTTCATCTGTTTGACAATTTCAAATAGCCTACTTGGTTGTATTATATTATTGTGACATTATTCGCCATAATTATGTAATTATTATTTTTATTATTATTTATAATTGCTGTTGTTCCTGTCTCCAAACCCCTTTGTTGTACAAGCAATCCCTCTCATGGAAACTACTCAAATGAAATGTGACATTATGTCCAAAGAACAGTGTTTGTCTGTTGAAAAACAATCCCCATTGTGTGTAAAATAAGAATTAATACAGTTACATACAATATAATAGATGTCCTTCTTTAGTCGAGTACACCCAATTTGGAGTAAATTGAAATAACTGGGCTGAGAAACTGTATGTTTCATTAAAAAACATCCACCTAGTGAGTAAAATATAAACAATTAGAGTAAAACATGATATTTATAAGATAAATGTTCTCGAGTTCATTCATATACACCAAATTTGAACTAAATCGACCCACATGTTGAGAGATTAGGGCCCACAACTTTGTTAGATAAAGCTCCCCCTATTGTCAGAAGTGTACAACAAATCTTTCCCAAAATCAATCCAGTTCTTCCTCTCACTAGCATTGATGTGGTTACAAATTCTCAAAATTATCCATGATATGTTATCACGCTAACATGAAGGATTTGCGGCGCAGGCGATGACGATTCCATTATGTCCTTGACTTTTTGGGGATATAATGAAGAAGGATAAAACATTGCAAGTTGAAGCACTTTTGAATGGAGGCAGTAGGCCTAAACTGCAAAAACCCACAGCAACATTTGAAAAACATTTCTAAAAACTGCAAGACTGATTGCAATAAAGATGAAAAGTTTGAATTATTATCCACATTTTCATTCCAGACAAATGAAGCCTTAGATTAATATTCCTTACCATTTTTTGATCATTGGATAGATAAAATTAATATTCACATAGATTTGTTTGGAATCAACAAACTAATTTTAATCAAAAATCTTTTTTTATTTGCATTTTAATATAAGCAAAAGCCAAATATTTTTTTCTGACGTTTTTGGAGTGAAGTCAGAATTGGCTTGCTTGTAAACAGCAGGACGGTCAAGTGAAGCCATGCCAACATCACTGCTGTGACAATATGGTGCACTGTAAAATATGTATGCTACTCAACATGAGGTGAATCAAACTGGAGCTTTACAAATAAACAATGTGATGCATTGTAGATGATGTAAAGTCTGAATAATGTCTGAAAGTGTATCTATTCTGTGAATGTGTACTTAATGATGTGATTATCCTATGGGAAGTGTGGTTATTTATGTGACTATAGATGTTCAGGTGAGTTCTAGTTTGACTTAGTAGAGGTCAGAATGGATTCCAGATTCCAGGTTTCATTAAAAACAGATATGCTGTTTGGTGGGCTGCTGCCATCTCAAATGAAATGTTTTCTATGCTTAGTCTACTGTGTGATTTGACATGATTTCTTTGATTCTAATTATATTATTTTCGCTAAAATCCTGCATCATTATGAGATGATCAGGGTTGGGCCATCTTGTCCAGCTGGATGAAACACAAGGGAGAGAGGATAAAGCCTCATAATCTGATGATTTGGGATGTGAACCAGCAGTACTTTCCAGGATAGGGGTCACTAATTATCCACAGACAGACCATATCTTGTCTCTGAGAGGTTTCTATCTGGTTGTGAAGCCTTTCGACAAACATTAAAAAAACAAAAAAGATATTTAACATGTTTTATACATGTTAGATAATGCAGCGACCAGTGTGTGGGTTCCTCCTCTGTAACTTGAAGGATATTCCAGTAAGTGGGTTTAACAAACTCTGTGTTTACTCCTGAGTTCTTGGTTGATTAACCCTGAGCAAAACGATTGAAGAACAGCTGAGTTTCTAAACTCAGTTAATCTTATGCATGAGGACTATCAAGAGACATCACCAAGTGAGCAAAGAGTCACCGTGGCAACCGGTGAAACAGTGTGGCGGCCACACTTTTTAATGCACTCATGTGCTTCAACAGTAAAGGTGAAAGAACTGGTGTTGGAACAAAGCACTTGCTTTGAATATTGTAGGTGAAAAGGTGGTATTATATTGAACAGAATTTTATTTTCATTTATTGACTAAAAATGCCTGTGAAAGCAGCCAAAGTCTGAACTCCTTTAATTTCGTATGAGACACAATTTGATGTAGGAAGTCATTGATGAGAGTCTGTTCTCCTCAAAAAGCTCCTATAATATAATCTATTATCATTAATAAATACAATGGCCAATAAATAAATACAAAGGCCAATTTGGACCTAATTAGATAGCAGTGATTGAAATATGAACAATAACAATTGGAAATATTTTTTTAAAATGGTACATGAAATAGGTTTTTAGTTATCACGTTATCACTAAGGATCTGCTTTGGACACGGCAGCGGTGATGACAATTCCGCAATAACCCTGTAATAAATAATAGAATAGAATATAAACACATATAGTATGCACATATGCTTTTGGAATAATATTTTTCATCTGGTCCAAAAACGCCTCAGAGTCCTGGATCAGAATGGGGAGGAGTCAGGAATAAACTAAGGGTTATTTTAAGAAAAACTGCAAGCAAGAAGGTTATGTTCATGAGATAAGCTACCACTGTAAAAACCTCAAAGTTGAACTTGCCTCGCTTTCTGGTAGAGCAAACCCAGATAGCCGCCCATGTCAGGGTTAACAAACTCGTAGTTTCGAACCAACACACTTTCTGGAATACAACTCCAAATGGATTGCAGATGAGAGTTTTTGTTATTTTCTTGTATTTTGAGCTGTATGGCTCTGTTCTGTCAGCACAGTCAATATCTGATCTGGTGGACCAGTTGGGATAAGGGAGAGGGATCAATCAGTTCAACACTAGATTCCTCTGCTGATTGTACCCTCGCTCTCCCTGGCACCATTACCTGAGCCACAGTCACTATTTCTCTCCTGCTTCTGACTCTAAACCCCACTCACACAAAGATTTTGAAGTGGTGCAATGCAGCAAACTCAGCAGAGCTTTTGGGTCCCACGACTACTGGATTCCACTGCTGCAAGGCTGCTACAACATCCTGCTATGTATGTCTGTATGCAATGTTCCGCAGAGCAGGGCACAGAGGCGAACAACATGCATGAAAGATGGCACAAAAAGGAGAAAAGTTTACTTCTGTGCTGACTGGACAGAAAAGTATGAATTTATTCTTTCGACCCTCGAACGTCAAATTTGTCATAATGGACACATGATTTATTGAGACCTTTAAATTATCTTTTGGGAATTGTTTCTTCGTCAAAACCCTGATGTTTACAGCCAGATACATGCTGGACAGGTAATCCACTAGGGGGCAGAAGGCACCAGACGACCTACAATTCAGACTTCCAAGATAGTTGTTATCAAGCCAAGATTTTCCCACGTGAGTTTTCAGGACTATTTTTTTGCCAATTTTTATAGTTAAATAAATATCTGGTGGATTGATCTAATGTACAATGATTTAGAATTAAATGTAAATAGTCAAACCATGTTAAAAATTTTTATATCAAATTTGAAAAAGCTGATATTTATGAACTTTTCCCTGTAAACCCATCAATTGTTATGCTATTGCTTTTCATGCATCACGCATACACAAACTTTGTATTAACTTTTTTAATCAAGCAACAATAGGTTTGAATGTCAAAGATAGGAGTAGATGGATAAAGATATTTGTAGCCTATATTGTGTTTTTTATGTGCAACCTGATCAATGAGTATTATTAGTCCACATTTGGTGGATTTGGACTAACACGTATTTTTTGTACAATGACTTTCGCTGAATTTCGTAATTCAGAGATGAAATATACTGTAATTTATGTTTTCCTCTGTCAAGGCAGGAGGTTCTGTTTTCACTCCTTTGCATTTGCCTGTATTTTTGTGAGAAGAAAAAGAAAAGACAACTATAGGACAGATTTGCATGGAATTATACCCAGAGGTAGGTTTTGGCTTACCCTGGACTGGATGTGATTAAATGTTGGTGAGATTACGTGTTTTACAGGTTTAAAAATAAAATAGGATGATATAAAATGACAAGCCGTTTGGAGTAGTGACTTCCCAATGTGGCCATTGCTGCCGTTGCTCATTTTATTCCTTTGATATTTCTGTGGGGCTGAAGATGGGGACTCAGTGGGCTGAAGTGGAAGGCGTAGGTGATGACCTGCTACAGATCGAGATACTGGGAGGGTTTGTGGGAGTTTGGAGGCCGGCAATAACTCAGACATTAATGGAGAAATATGCATGAATTTCTACTACTCCTGGTTATTCATGTGCCTTGGCGGAGGTTTGCAATCCCTGAGTGCTTTTTCAAGTTTCTGTGTGTTTTTAGATTGGCAAAAAAGTAAAGTCAAACAATAAACCAAAATGAAGTGTATATTATGAAAAAAAATAATTTTTAAGTTCATTGTATATAAAATATTTAAAATTCAAAGTGTTTTGAGTTTATTGATTACAAATGTTGTGTTCTGTACCTTAATTTGTTTAATTAAAGAATGGTGGGGGCAATATAATGTCAAAAATAACTGATATGTCAAAGATCAAAAAAAAATCACACAAAAGTGGTAGTACATTTTTTTGTTGAATTCATCAGAAGATTAAAATGAAGACTCCCAATAGAAAAATAAAGATAATAATCATTTTCTATAATTTTTTTTAATGGTTCAGTCTTACCTTGAAAGGAGTTTGTTTCAATTGTCAAAAGAAGTAATATTAAAGACTGTTATGAAGCTACACATCAACGCTTCAAAGAATGAGCAGTTCAACAATGCACATACGACTGTTTGCTGAAAATACAGAGCATTTTAGGGAAACACAGAAAGCCTTTTACTGACGGAAAAATAGTGAAGGGATCTTTCAGCTAGTGGACGTAATAGAGCAGGAGGCACAGTCACTGTTCAGTGCTGCTATTGAGAGCGTTTTGCATAACTGTATCTGTCACAGACTACCTGCACATTTTTGGCAATTAAAAGTGCACAACATAGGTAATTTAAAGCTGAGAGGAAATTAAAACAACTCTGTGTATGATGAAGTAGTGGCTGTCCAGTCTCTCCAGAGGTAGATGTACATTTTCAAAGTGGAACGCCAAGAGAACTGTACTCATTTTCCAGCAATAAAACATATTCTAGTTGAGAGAGATGTTTCCCCTCAAGCTGAGTTTATTCAAAAACCGATTATGATGGTTTTGACATCTTCCATCTTGGAGAGCAGCTCCTTCTTTTTATTCAGAATATCTTTCTGAAAAGAAATGCCATCTCATTTAAAAAAAAAAAAAACAGTGTGGATTTTTTCCCCCGAATCTCTGAAGGACAGACATACTTTGGCCACATTTTGGGCCTATTTTTGGGGGCACATTGACTCTTGCTATCCTTTAGTGGTTAACAAAGACCACATAACACATTACTTAACCCCTTGTCTTGCTTAAATCACAGATAAAATCAATGGTCATTGTTTTTCAAACCATATTTTCAGAATATTTACCACCTTAAACGTTTAGACAATGCACCCTGTTACTGATTTACCACATGTCTCCTGCTGGTCTGCTTCTGGTCTTCTTCTCTATTGTACTGCTCTCAGCTGGTGCTTTTAGTTTAACAGGATGATTGGGGAGTCTTTTCCACTGTTGAGCTGGCAAGTATATTTTTTTAAAGATGGCAGCATAAAACCCAATGGTTAAGTTAATTGGCCCTGTTGGCGGCCTCTTCCTCCATCCATATCCTTTTCTTGTTTATTGTTTTGCAGGTGTTGAGCTGAGGAACGATGAATGAATAAATGAAGTTTGTGAAAAAACTGTTAACATTGCTCAAAAGAAATGTGAATCAAAGTGATAAGTCCTGATAAAAAGCACAATTTCATATTTGTAGGCATCAAACTATTTGGACCTCAGCCGCAGGAACAAGTGGACTCACTGGATCTATGGCAAATTCAATTTAATATCCCATTTATAAAGCATTGTAATCTCGAAATGGTCGAGGATGGGGGTGACAGACTTTGTGGCAGAATGGCCCTTAGAAGTGGCCTACTTCACTGTGGATGCAGACTAATCGTAATTCGGTTGTCCTTTACACCATGTAATACACACTGAGATAGGTTTCAGTTTTAGTGGACACTATCATAGAGCTGTTAATTGAAACATGTTATAGAATTAAGTCCACACATCCAGAAGGTGTTTTACCTGACAGCATTAGACTGACAGTTGTTTCTAATGTTGCACCAAACACATGCAACAAATATCAGACTCTTCCCAAAATACAGTCCAGCAATAACTATTGGAATGAATGTGAAAAACATTTATCATGATAAAGTAATTTCCACAGTATTAAGCAATTATGTTGGACTTAACATGCTTTTTTAGATCAATATAATTTTTTAAAAAGGTGTGACTCAGATATCAATTAGGGTTAACTCAACTTAGGTACTCAGAATAGGTCCAACCTTATTTAATAGGCTTGGACCAACTAATGTTGCAGTATAAATAATACACCAGATGGAGTTAAACTAACCCAAATATATTAAGTGGACCCAACAGGAGTGCTTGGTGCTGAAATAATCCCATTTAATCATCTGAAAATGGGTTGTGATTTAATTAAATGAATCCAAAGAGTATCTGTCGCATGCAAACAATGTGAAATATAGGAGTAATTTCAGTTTCGATCGAGGGTGGACGCAAAACAAACTAATCGGAAAACCCGATCGTATCCGTTCATGTCTACTTAATTGAACCTTGTTGTTGAATTTCATGTAAATCCTGAATGATGCAATCATGTTAATCCCGGAAACGTGATATTATCTGATGAATATAAGATAGATAATAGGTACATATAAGGAGGAGGGTAGACAAATAAACAAAGCATTGATTGTTAACAGGAAACAAGATGTGAGCTGTGGTGTTAAGCATTGATGTCACATGCATATCTGTTCCTAGAGTCACCCACGCTGTCATGATGCCACGGGTCTGTCGCCTTTCAGAGTCACAACTTTACATTAATCCTGACCAATGATAGCTCGCTGTCTTTCACAACCGTTGACATGCACAGTGAAAGGTAGGAAACACACACTGTCTAGAATCATGGTCAAGGTTTCTTTATTTTCTCTGAAAGGAGAGATGTGTCTTAGATAAGAGGACAATTGCTGAATAGACAATACAAAAATAGATGAAGAAACATTAAGTGCAAAGCAAGAACATACTCATATCTTTATTGTCAGTTTTCAATGTAGTAGGATGGAAAGGTGGGATCAGAACAATTCCATTCTATTCCATAACAATTTGGTATAGGGATTGACATTGCACGCACAGGTATGACGCAAATGGTACGCTTTCTTCTTGCCTTATTAGAAGTCAGTGGTTGCGTTTTGCTGAAACAAAATAAGGCATTACTCCCGTCTATGCTCTTTATAAGATCTTTTTCATTAAAATATTGCTGTTTCCCTGACACTGCATCATGTATTTCCACCATTTCATACTCAGAAAGATAGAAGTTAAGTTTATAACGTGTAATTTGATTATGGTTCAGCTCTGCAATGTTATAATAAGACTGCTTCACCATATCTTCACATCCCGATTGATTAGCTATAATTCACACAAACCACTACAGGGCCTTCATTCACTTACTTAGTATATTTTTCCCATCGCACAATTTTTTTAAATTAAATAATAAACTGTTTATTTTAGTCTTAGTGAGATTTTAGTCTTAGTTGCTGAGATTTCAAATATTCTGGTTACATGACAAGTTGAAGCTATTGAGAAAAATGTATTCTTTCTTCCAATTTCTCACTTCATTGCCCCTCTCTTTCCCCCCATTTCTTTTTTTTTTTCGCCCTTGCGTTGTACCGACTCCCTCTTCTCCAGCACTGTGCAATCTGTCAGTCATGTGTAAGGCTCTGTGAAGTTTTCAGCTAAGATCATAGTAATCCTGCCATCACCGAGGCTGTTAACTGGCTAATTACGGAATATATTGGCCTTCACAGGCCCTTAATCCTCCACTCTCATTCACTTTCAACCATTAAGGGTACCAGGGGATTACTGTAACAATCATACTTCCTTCTCTCTGTTTCTGTCTTTGATGGTATGCAGGGATCCGGATTCAAGTATGCAGCGTGTCACAAAAAAGATGGCAATAATGTCCAGATACGGAAAAATTGAACAACTACTCCGTGGAAGTTGTACCTTCCAAAAGATCTGTGGTATATTTAGTAAAAGGAGCATTGCATCGTCAACCTTTCGTCACAAAGCCATATACAAAGAATTTCCTAAAAAAACATTTTCTACAGCTGTGGTTGCAAAAGTTAAACAGTGTCTATTAATCTGTAAGCAACACTGTGTCCTGTTCTGCAGTTATGATGATATTTCTTCCTGAAATATTAGAAGGTAGAAATAGATATTTCAATTTCCATTTCCACTTTATTTTCCATGACTTGAGAAAGAAGATACCCTTTTTTCCTACCCCTAATGTTGGTACAAAAGGAAGCCTGTCTGTGATAAGGATATGAAAACAAACAAATGATAACTTCATGGGACTAAAAAAAGGGAATTCTTGAATCTACTTAATTTTATTATGTCAACTGGTCCCTCAAAAAAATTATGATATCATTTTGCAAGTTGAGTTGCATAATTCAAAAATATGTGTATATATGTAAAAGGATTGTGTTTGACCAGTTTGCATAATAAAATAAAGTAGAATTAAAACTTTTTCCAGTGTATCGGCTGACACTCTGAAAAATATATAAAGTTACCTGATGAAAAAATTTACAGATTGAAGTAGTGTTACACAGTTAACAATAATGCATTTGAATGGAAGGTATTGGAAGATAACTGACTGGTTTTGCAATGACTGTGAAATCAGCAAAAAACTCTATTCTACTTTTTCCATAGGAGGTTTTTCCATATGGATTTTTTGCCCTTGTAATGTTTATTCTTTATTATCACATTCATTATACTCAACTCAAATTTGTGGGATTAGTTTTCTGCATTTGTCCCATCCCAAATGTGCATTGAATACGAATCGTCCATGAAAAATCTTTTATTTCGTGGTCATGATCAAGGATTGAGCCCACTACCATAGGGTTTGGAGAAGCCAACTCGACCTCCTGGGCTACAGGGGTCACCACGTCACGTCTCCTTATGGCTTTAGTTGAGTCTTGTACAGTATTTTGCTACAAGGTTGTGCTTTAAGTTGTGGTTTCTAAACTATTATTGTGTGATCAGGATTCCAGCAACATGACATGATTTTTCTGAAATTTGCATTGAACAAGGGAACAAACATTGAATTCAAATTCTAATCAAAGCGACAGATACATATTGTTCTTCTTCACTTTGGCTAAGATTGCAAACTTACATGCCTGGCTCTTTTAGTCACAATAAAAAAAAGTTACATCAGACGTTTTGTGAAGACTAACCAGTAGATTTACACAATCAAAGGATTGATAATATTATACTTATAATGCCACACAAGTTATATTTTACATATGCACACATTGTTGAACAGCTGAACCAAAATGCTGTTGTTTGTTATTTGTGTGTAGATGCACAATTTAATGTGGGCTAAATCAAGGAGTTTTAGGGTCCAACGCCTAAAAAGTCAATAAATGTACCTTATCACCGAATGATTTGCACTATCACAACATAAACATTTAACACTTTTTTTCCCACGATTGAGCATGTGTTTCCATCCCCCCAAAGAACTACTTTTTGAAAACTGCTCTTTCATACCAGATTCAAGTTTTAGTCCACAATTTTTTCATCTTTACTTTCCAATAAGTTGGATGAACTTTTTTTTTCAGAAGTTAATATTCGGTGTGACAAAGTGGGACAGGGAGATAGAATAAGCTAAAAAGGACAAAGACATCATAGTGCTAACTGATAGGAGCCACATTAAAGCGCTGCTCCTATTCCTCCCGGGTAACACTCCATGGGAAGATGGGAACAAAGGAGATGAAGAGGAGTGTAAAAAGGAGAAGGAAAATGATAAGCCAGCATAGCCTTTATTATTTCACAGGTGGAAGGGTTTTGTTATCACATGTGTTTTCCTCCTCTCTCTCCCCTAATCTCGTCATTTTTCGTCTCATATGCACACTGGTGCATGCATTTTGGTTTTCACCCACCTCATTTTTCCCCTTTCAACCATCTCCCCTTCTTAATCAGAATCAGCTCTCCTTCCAGCTATGCTCTCTACCTGTATTATGCTTGTAATCACAGTGAATAACATGTTGCGACACGTTTGTTAACAAGTTGTTGCTTAAACTCTGTGACGTTGAAGCAGAAGATTTCGCCTCATTCAGCATTTTCAGGTTTTCTCGATTGTGGACACATGAAAAAAAGAAGAAGAAAAAAAATCAGTCAGTGTCTGCAGGCACAAAGAGAAATAGACTTCATTATCACCTCTGTTCTGTCTAAAGAGCAGCTTCTCTCCCAGTTGCGTTTACAAGGACATATTTCTTCGTTCTGATTGAAGATCACACATCCAATAGGATCTTGTGTTGAGATGAATCGGCCCAATAAATCGGAATATGTGGCAAATGTAAAAGCGACCACCAAAACATAACCCGTTTCATCAGGAGATGGGCCTCTATCGTGTGTTCAGTGCAGTTTTTGCTGTTATTCTGATGCTTTTACTGAAGCAACAGCTTGATAATAAGTCAGGTTTACTCCAAGTGGAGGCACAAAGAAGGACGGAGAGAAAAGGAAAGCACAAGAAAGCATTATCAGCACCTCAGAGTAGTTTTACCCCGACTAACGTTACATCATTAGTGTGTGAGCAAACGCTGAGTTCTAAGCCAGGCCGTGTTGTGTGGTAAATTCATTAAAAATGTTACATTAGCATCAACATCTTTTTAGGTAACGTTAAAAGCAGAATCTCCTCATCATGAACTTCATCATGAGAGCCCAGGTCCACCGTTTGTCAGCAACATTAACAGAGGTCTTCCTACTCTTCAATCACTTAATTTGATGAAAGGTTAAGTAGGTGATTCTGATCGACGTTTGTTGCTCTGGGATTAATCCTTATAATCGGCATCTTTGAGTTTTAGTATCACATTTCAATTTGTTTACCTCTTCGGTCCATCACAACTCCTGCTGTCAGTTTCTCTCTGATGTTTTTATAGAATTCAGTATTTCTTCCTTCCACACTGAATTCCTTGAGAGTTTGGATACAAAACAAACTCTCTGCTGCTGTCTAGAAAGTACTCCGTTCCACCTTCAAAGCTAATGTTGTCTATCTGATCAGTTATTCTGAGAGGCTAATTCTACCGCTGTGCAATTGAATGACATTCCCATAGAATTTTCCATTGCAGTGTTTACACGGAGCATTTTCATTCCGATTAGGCTTTTAAACCAGTTCTAATTGGAATATACAGAAGCGCATTGCATTCGCCAAATTAAAAGAAAAATCTAATAAAATAAACTTCTCCGTCGCTCAGGAAGAATGGATTTGTCATTCCTTCCACCACTCTGTTTGAATTTCTGTGGCGTCACGTAGCCCATGCGCAATGTCGCAGAGCTGTCGCAGATACGTTTTATCCTGATTTTGGTCAGTTGCGCGTCATTGCGCAGGCGCTGAATGACGTGATAGAGAAGGAAACACACAGTGGTGACAGAGAAGTTTGTATATTATTAGATATGCTGGGCAGTTAGGATGAGTATAAAAATATAGTTGACAAGCTGCAAAACGCAGTTTTTCCAACATAATAAGTGGAGCAAGTTCAGGCAAAGTGGAAAACAATATTGAAACATCCTAATGTGGCCAAGCACGACGGCCCGGTGAAAGGACAGACAGACACATATTCTTGACAAACATTACAGGGCTTTTGCTAACAAACAAACGTATCCTCCTTTTCTCGTAATTACAAGAAAAAGATCTAGTAATTACGACATCCTTTTCTCATAATCATGAGATCCGTATCTTGTTATAACAAGATCTTTTTTTCGTAATTACGAGATCCGTATCTTGTTATAACAAGGTGTCTGAATTTTTTTATATTTGTTGAATGCAATGCCCTTCCGTAGGAATATGGGGGTTCTTGTAAAGCCACCTACCATTTCCCAAGGCTGTTGTAACCATGCATGTCTGTGTGTCCTTCTGTGTGTGTATGTGTGTGTGCGTAAGTGTCTATGTGATAGGAATATAGTCGTACCTCCTCTCTCATCTTTTAAAATCTATCCAGTTCAGGTCTATGAGTTTACAAAATTTGAAAACTATCTATGAATAGTTTTTTTACTTGACTTACACACAAAGGCTCTGCGGTGGAGGCGGTGATAAAGATTCCAAAATATCCCCAACTTTCATGGATGTAGTGCCATATGTACTCACACAAAATTTGAATAGGATTTTGCTTTCAAAAAATCACAAAAAAAAGATTAATAAGCAAGGTCCATTAAACCTATTGTTTGAATAACATTAACATTCAATTGCAACTTAATTAGTCTGCTTTGAAAAATCTAAATATTTTTATCTTTTACCTAATGGGGGATTCCCCTGTTTCAAGTGTTCTTACATGAACAAAATGCTGTCTCTATGGTTTATAATTAGGTCATTAATTAGGTTGTAAACACCTTATAAATCATTAACAAACTATTAATAAAGGTTCACTGTACCCTTCATTGATGTCATTAGTTACGGCTATTAAGTCATTAGACTCAATTATAAGAAGGCCCAGTTTCAGAACTTGGGATCAACTGTTCTGAGTAAAGTGGAGTGTGTAAAAGAGCCGAAGAAGCGAGCCAGAATGAGATGGTTTGGACACGTGAAAATGCGGGATAATGGATATATTGGTAGAAAGATGCTAGAGATGGAGTTACCAGGCAGGAAAAAAGGGGTAGATCAAAATGAAGTTTCTGGATGTGGTGAAAGAGGACATACAGTTGGTTGTTGAAACAGAAGAAGATGCAGAGAACAGGGCAAGACAGATCACGTGATCCACGGTGGCGACCCTTAAAGGTAAAAGCCGAAAGAAGAGTTATGGATATTTATTAAGGTTTCCAAGCTTACTTAATAAAACAGTTGTAAACCATTCATAAACCCTTTATCTTTTTGTAAACTCATTATTGATACCATAAATCTAGATCTCCTCTCGCTCTCTCTCTCTCTCTCTCTCTCTCTCTCTCTCTCTCACACACACACACACACGTTTGTTTTTTCTTCTTTAGCTAATATTAACAGCATGAAGGCCACTAAATAAGTAGATGTAAAGAAGCGGAGGAAAAGACAAAGTAAAAAAAAAAAAAAAAATGAATGAAGGGAGAGAGAGAGTGGTTGTGAGGAAGACGGCGATGGCTTCTTTGCTGTTTTGAGTGCGTGGACTAAGGAATCACTTGTTACCCTAATAATTGTGATGTGTGACAGTTTTTAGAGCCATTGAGGAGAATGAGCCAGGAAAAGAAATCCCCACAATGTACCACCTACACACTCTCCACGAGAGCCAGAGAGGAGGGAGGGAATCAATGATAAATAAATAATGGTTAGGAACGTTTGAAAACGAGGGGGATTAAAAGTGAGAAATATTAGGGAGAGAGTGCGAGGACAAGGAGGGGGGAGAAAGACAGATAGTAGGGAGGAAAGCATGAAAGCAAGCCAAAGTGTGAGTGAATGAGACGGGGGGGGTCTGGTGACTGCAGGCTCTCGGGTGTCTTCTATCTTTGATCTAAATGTACTTTGGCATTTCTCCTCTCCACTCCTCAGATGCAATTAGATTCCTTGCTAGCCAAGCAGACGCAGATGAAATGGCTGCTTAATGACTTCCTCGGCAACCAGCCCCAGCAACGTAAACCGTCCATCTGGAGTCTCTTGTTTCCCTCTCTCCCTCTTCCTCAGCTTTTCTCCCTCTTTTCTCCTCACCAATCTTCTCCTTAT
The DNA here is from genome assembly GCA_009660295.1 of Lophius piscatorius. Classification (NCBI taxonomy): domain Eukaryota; kingdom Metazoa; phylum Chordata; class Actinopteri; order Lophiiformes; family Lophiidae; genus Lophius; species Lophius piscatorius. Next base: position 19,895 of record VRLP01003313.1, on the reverse strand, counting down.
ATCTCTTGCTTTGATTTTCTATTTTTTTTTGCCGTGTATTCTTATTTGATTCATGTGTTTCTCTTTCTTTTTTGATCTCTGCTGTATATTTTTCCAACTAAGACATTTTTCACGGCTATACGCTCCTTATTTTTCACAATACCTGTCCTTTCTCTATTGTTGTTTTCCTTCATGCATCTTTTATTTTTTCCACTGAATGAAATGTAATACAAATTCTCAATCTGATAACAAAGACTCCATTTTATTTTATGTCGAATGACATGGTGCAAATCTTATTTTATCCGAAAAAAACCACGAATGAAATCTAATTAATGCATCAACAGTCATTACAGGAGGGATGACACACCGCCAGCACAGGATCTCGTTGCTTGTTTTGCTTTACATTACCGGTGATGACTTTTCAAAAAGTGAGGACAATCTCAATTTCACGTTCATCCCTACTCTCAGTTGCATGACCTGCGCAAACACAACCCATCAGCTAATAAGAACATCGATATTTGAAGATTCTACAAAGCACCCACTTACATTTATTGTAGTGGAACCTGAGACTGTGCAGAAAGATAAAATGATTAAAAGAGAAGGGTATCTAAACTCACTGAAAAACATGTGGCACACAAGCGAACATGGCTAAGAATATGGATTAAAGTGAGTATGGAAAGATTATTAAATAAAGGCAAATATTAAATTCAGGTCTGTGAACTTGTTCATTTAGACATTTTTCATGAACCTCTAACTCCCTCACCTCCACGTTGTTACTTTCCATCTCTATATTTTAAGGGCCACTTTTTCTGGTACTCTCACTGAAAGCTGGCACGGCACATATAATTCAGAGCTGCAAAGTGGTCCGAAATGGATGTGATTTGTAGAGATAGTGGGCTGCACAATCCCATCTGTCAAATATTATGTTAATTTATTGCTGATTACGGTTGATAATGCCAATTAAGTGTTGTCAAACCTTGCTTAGAGGGAAAAATGTTCAGCCTGTAAAGTTCATTACATATATTTTCCAGAATTTTAAGACCTGAGTGAAGTTGCCTGTGATATGACATGTTCATGAAAGTTTCCTCACAAGACTGCTGCTTACAGGCCTGATTGACTGACCTTGAGCTGATTATTGTCCTTAGCTTTTCATCCTTTAGCCTCATTTCTGTCTGTACTACTAGTATTTGGTGGCGCTCCGCTAATCTTGTCATCTCTCCACAGCATCGAGGACCCATTTTCTAATCGGGCTGAGTAATACAGATTTAATGAATTTGGCAGCGAAGTTGATAGGTGTGTACAAATGCACAAATTACACAAATATAGAGTGCACTGTTGGGTAAGCATGCACACACAAGCACAGGATTCTGTGTTTGCAGAACAACAGGATATTGTACAGTGGTTCCTCTGTGTTTTTGAGTTTCCATGGATACTGCCATTCAACAGATGGGTGTACAGCGACACAAATAGAACACACGCACACACACGTACGCACATACACACACACACACTCAGACACGCACACAAACACATTCTAGGATGTTCCATCTGCTGTTTCTGTTGGATTTAATTAAAGCTGTTTCCTCTCTATATGTATTGTATCATTCAATTCCCTGTCATTATGTATTGTGCTGCCAAAGACGTTGTCATAGAGGCAAAGTCAAATCTACCATATAAACACACTCGACACAGTAATACGTGGACACTTGGGATTTGATCTGAAAGCCAGCTTTTTTTTCTTTTTTTCACCTCCCGCCAAACTGTTTGAAAACGAACTTTTTATGCCCCTGACAAAGGTAGCGTGATATATATTTATACTATACCTATATTGGGTAACCCTTGTCTGTTTGTCAAACAAAACAAAAAAGTACTGGACAACATTCAATTAAAATTCATGAGTGCTTCAAAGGTTTAAATATCTAATTGTTTACTAAAAGTCATTGTTTTTATATTCATTTGGTGGTTTTCACCAAAAGTGATGTCTTTTTGCTCACATTCACATCTAGTGAAAGCACACTGTACAAAATTCAAGGAAATTTCACACATACATTTCACGTCCCCTTAATTTACGCATCTCATTACTGGTATCTTTGAGTTTGGTCATGGTCAGAGTAATCAATAAAATCACACTATCAACGACAAGATCTTGGTCTGAGAGTCTTTATTCTACTGCTCCCTCAGTGATGGGTTAAATGCAGAGAAATGATTTCACTATGTTGTACTGTGTATGGCTGTATGTGATAAATAAAGGATTTCTTGTTATTCATTTTTATTCACATACTGCATAACAAAAGTCTATGCAGGGAGCGCTGATAGGCCTTGTGCACACAGAGCATATTTATACCTTCAATGTGAAGAAAAGATAAGGATCATGGAGAAATATAAGTTAGAAATATGAGCTGTTGCAGCTTCGGTGTCAGTATGTGGTGCCTGGTGGTTACACAATCAGTTGGTTGCGCTACTTTCTTATACACCAAGGTCATGTGGAGAACATTCTTCCTTTTTTTTCTATCAGTCATTTTTACTTTTTTAGGTATATTTGACTCTGAGTGTCTTCAGAAGCAGCATGTGGGATCACTAGTTAACTCCTTGATAACATACTTTAAAGGAGGAATTTGTTCTTATGAGTTCGGAGGTCTATGCAATAAAGGAATTTGTAACTCTTCCTCCAGAAATAGTATTCAGTATACCGTACATTGATAGAATATACTGATGATGAAAATGGCCTGTAACATTAATAGCAGTGGTGTGTCTAACAGGCAACAAAGAATATGTCCTAACCTATTTGATCAATATCTTTACCTAACAGCATGAGTCATGAATGTAGATTGGAAAGTATAGTTCCAGCGTTGTAGTCCGTGCTGGATGGTTAACGCTGAGACCATGTGATGAAAATGAGTTGTGTCTGACACTATTTTTACTTATTTATTTTTCACTATTCCAGGCTGAGCTAAAGCAATTGATATGTTTTAAAAAAAATTATTTTGACCTGTACCAGGAGAGCAATTAATCTTTTTAGCTGTAAAGACGTATTAGCTGTTAAGAAGTTATGCACTGTTGGTTCTGGTGCTTTTTTCCACTGCAGATACTACACGTTTACGCTTCACTCCCCGTTTACTTCTCCGGCGATTGAGAAACAACACTTGAGCTTTAGCCTTAATGCATTGACATTGTCTAACCCGTATTTTACTGCTAAACTGACAACTTCACCGGCAACATTTTCCTTTATCCTGCTCCCATTTACTGTCTTTCTCGCTCACACACTTAAACCAGATGAACAGCTTAAAGGAGTATGTTGAAGGGATGGTAGTATTGACACAAAATTAATCAATCGATTGATTGATTGAGAAAGGTCTCTGTGTCTGTGTGTGTGCTGGGAGTGAGCGTGGTGCGGACTGAGGTCACGGATTGAGTGTGAATTAAAAACTGCTTCGTACAAGTGTTAAATAAAGTTTGTTAGTTGAATGTAGTGTTGTGTAGTTTGTTTGTCACATAGACGGTTGTTTCTGTAGTTTTTGTGGGTTATCTGGTGGGGAGGGGGTTTCTGTGGGTTTCCAGCGCCTTAGCTGGTCGGCTTCCTCTTTGACGCCATGGGGAACGATGACTTCTCCAGGCTGACACGGAGACACGGCATCAAAGTTGGTGCCGGTTTTCCGTGCAGCGTGGAGGATGTTGGGATGACTGTTGGGAAGGTGGTCGGCCACCGCAGCGTGAGGTCGGCGGCCAGAATGAACAGCGCGGTCGTCCTCTTCCTGGATCAGGTGGAGAAGGTCAACAGCATCATTGAGGCCAGTGTTACCGTCAAGGATATGATTTTGCCGGTACTGCCGTGAACGCTGCCGGCAACGAAGATCACTTTGTCCAATGTCCCGCCATTCATCACCGATTAGTTTCTTTGTAAGGAACCGTCGAGACACGGAAAAGTGATCTCAACCGTGAAAAAGATCCCGTCAGGTTGTAAGTCTCCGCTGTTGAGGCACGTAGTGTCTCACCGGAGACAACTGTTCATGATCCTGAACAACCGGGGCGAAACGGCCAACAGCGGTACGCTTTTTCCGGGTGATCATGTTCCTTGGAGCTGCTCGGATGCCCGGCGCCACGGAGTGGCTTGCTGTTTCCGGGCGATCCGGTTGCTTAGAGTGGTCCGCTACCGATAGTCCCGCCGTGGAGCAGCGTGCTGCTTCCGAGCTGTCCAGGTCCTCGGAGCGGCCCGCTGATGCTGAGTGTTCCAGGGTGGAGGAACACGTAGCTCAGTCAAGCCCAGATGTGGTTAATAGTATAAACGTTGAAAATTGTTGTAACATTGTGACCTGATCCTGCTGCTGCCGAAAAAGGTGATGCACTGGTCGATTCTGAGATGGTGGTTGATGAACTAGTAGTTCAAAAAATCAGACCTACTCCACGCAAACGCCAGAGCATAATTAAAAATGTGCTTAACCAGGAAAACCAGCAGAGTAACTGCAGGCAGACTGCTTTTAAACACCTCACTAATGATGGACATTTTTGGAGTGGGAAGTCTGAATATTAACGGAGGGAAATAAAAGGACAACAGTCTATGAAACGGCCAGAATGAAACACATTGATGTGCTCTTCCTTCAGGAGACACACAGTGATGTTAACAACGAGGGAGACTGGAGGAGAGAATGGGAGGGAGACGTGAGACTCAGTGGAAGAGTGGGTCTCCTGTTATCCAGAGCATTCACTCCGGTCTCTCTATAGGTGGAGAAAATCGTAGAGGGCAGGTTTATTTTAGACAGAGCTCGCTTTGATGCTTTTACTGTTGATTTTATGAACATCTCTGCTCCAACCAATGGTGATAAGTTGAACGATTGTAACTCGGAGGATTTTTTAATCTTGGGTGGAGATTTTAAATTGTACTGAGAATGAGATGTTTTTAGATCGCAACCATTTACCTCATCCTGCTTCCAGGCATGCTTTGAGGCAGTCCGTCCACTCTCATGGCCTGGTGGATGTGTGGAGAAGGATGCACACAGACTACAGACAGTACACATGTTCCCACCTCAGAGAAGATCGGATCTCCTCGGCTCGACAGGTTTTATAGTTTTAAACACCATTTTGATATTTTTAAAATATATAAGATTATGCCTGTGGGTTATATGGATCACTGCCTGCTTCTTTGTCACATTTTCATCAGAAGTGTCCCACCTAGAAGTGCGTACTGGCATTTTAACTCCTCTTTGACCTCTTGATGAGAGCTTTAGGGAGGCTCTTGGTTTTTTCTGGGCGGGTTTTAGACAAAGGAAGAGTGATTTTAAAGTGTGTTTTAAGAGTGAGTCTTAAACAGTGGTGGGACTATGGAAAGACCGAAATTAAACTCTTGTGTCAGCAGCACACCCGAGACATCACCAGATCCATGAACCACCTGGAGACTGATATCCTGTAACTAGAGACAATGAGTGAGTCCACAGGAAATCCAGGATATATTGAAATCCTCAAACAGAACAAAAATGGCCTTAGCCGACCTGCTGGACACGAGGGTGAAGGGTGCACTGGTCAGGTCCCGAATCCAGAACATCACAGAGATGGATGCTCCCTCTAGCTTTTTCTTCAGCCTGGAGAAAAGACAGGGACAGAAAAAGGTAGTCCACTCTCTGCTCTCAGTCACCGGGCAGGAGCTGACAGAACCGGGCCAGATAAGAAGGCGAGCTGTTGAGTTCTACTCCTTCTCTGTACTCCAGTGGGTATGAGGAGGATGATTCACTTTTTGAAGGGTTCTGCAATGATCTGTGTCAAGTCCCTGCAGATACCAACTCTCAGCTGGAAGGACCTCTACAGCTGCAGGGACTTCACGCCGCCCTGCAAAGCAAGCCTCCTCGATGTGTATAATGAAAGTCTGGTTCTTGGTTCTCTGCCAACATCCTGCCGCCGGGCCGTCATCACCCTCCTACCCAAGAAGGGTAACCTGCAGGACATCAGGAAGAGGCACACTGTGTCTCTCCTCTGCACGGACTACAAGATTATGTCCAAAGCCTTGACCAACAGGCTGAGGGAAGCTATGGAGCAGGTCATCCATAGGGAAAAGACCTACTGTGTGCCCGGCAGGTCTATGGTAGATAACATTTATTTAATTTGAGATGTTTTGGAGGTCTCCAGCTCATTAGGGATATACACTGGCCTGATTTCTCTGGATCAGGAAAAGGCATTTGATCGCGTTGAACACGACTTCCTCTGGAAGGTCATGGAGAGGTTTGGGTTCAGCGCAGGTTTCATGGCTAAGATCAGAGTGCTGTACAGCGGCATTGAGAGTGTGCTGAAGGTTAATGGCGGTCTGTGTGCTCCTTTCAGAGTGCATAGAGGCATCCGGCAGGGCTGTGCTCTGTCTGGTATGCTCTATGCTCTATGCACTCTCCCTAGAACATTGTTTTAATGAGAACATTGTTTTATCTGCTTACGCAGTATATGTCATTGTTTTTATAAAAAAACAGAATGATGTGGACCTTTTAACCAACATCACAAACCGTTTCAATACCTTATCAGCGGCGAGGTTGAACTGGAGGAACAGTGAGGCCCTGGCGGCTGGTGAATGGACTGACGGTCTCCCAGTTCTTCGCCAGAACCGGTCATCAACCTGGTAGCCTCCCTTCTCTGGCATCGTCTGACATGTTTGGACCCCGCCTCAAGCTTACCTGCCCAGATCCAAACTAGACTGGTAAATTTCTTCTGGCATGGTCTACACTGGGTTCCACAGGGTGGGTTGTTTTTATCCAAAGAGGAGGGAGGACAGGGCTTCATCCACCTGGCAAGCAGAACAGCCACCTTCAGACTGCAGTTTGTGCAGAGGCGCCGTCGGACCTAGTGTAGAGAGAAGTGGCCAGCTGTATTCCCAGACATATATGTAACCTGGGGTTGGAAGCTGCTCTGTTTTTAACTGAATCTAAATGGTTATAGTTAAATGGGTTGCCTCTGTTTTATCAGGATTTTTTTAAATACTGTGCACTATTTCAGTGTAAAAAGAGAGAAAACTGTAAATCTCTGCGCTAGTTGCTAAAAGAACCGCTGATCCAGGGAGCGAGGCTGGACGTCTGCAGTAATACCACACCCGGCCTGATGCAGGCGCTGTGCCGGACAAAGACTCTGTGCCTAAAACAGTTGGTTGATGAAGAAGGTCCGGCGCTGACCGGTTCTGGTGCAGGGCCTCTCTACTGGGCGTCCGATCCGTACGGATGGCTCAGGGGGTTCTGGAGCTTTGGAGGGGTAAACTGACTTGCACACAGAGAAGGCTCATACTGAGGTTCGGTCGAGGAGCTACAGAACCCCACCAAGGAGACCCCTTCCCTGACATCTACCTGGACCATGTGTTTGAAGAGTCCTGTGGACCTCTCCTGATGACAAGCAATCCTCAGACACTGAGTCTGCACAAAGCAGACAGGAGAACCTTATACATGAACTGTGTGAAGGTCTTGAACAGTACTGGACTGAGCAGCAGACCACAGAGCATGTGAATGAGCAGACTGGGAGGAACCTCTGAGCCGGTCCCACAGTGGAGGGTTTTATACAAACCCCCCATTAAGAAACGGACAGCGGACCTCCAGTGGAGGATCCTACATGGTGCTATCCCATCCAATGCTTTTATTTCAGTCATTAACCCTGCTGTTGCAAATAAGTGTCTGTTCTCTGACCTACATGAGACGTTGTTCCATGTTTTTAACGAGTGCAAGAGACTCTCAGAGTTCGTCTCTGTTTTAAATCGTGTTTTTAGCCTGTTTGGAGACAGGTTTGCTGAAAGCAGTTTTATTTTCGGTGCAGGTTACAACAAAACAAAGTGGTCACTGCTGAACTCATTGTCTGGTGAGGCTAAACTAGCCATATGCTTTAGCAGGAAGAAGAAAGTAGGAGGTAAAGAAGGTCAGGAAGCCAGGTCAGTGTGGCTGTGCAACATCCGCTCCAGACTCTGCGTTGAGTTCCGCTTTTATAAACTCATGGGGGACTTGGAAACTTTTAAACAGAGATGGTTTTATATCGTTTTATCCCCCTCTCCCTCCCTCCCCGCCGCAGTTTCTCAGCGATGTATTTAAACGCCTGTGTGTTCTCAGGACCTTTTTTTTTTTTTTTCGAAGTTCCTCACTGAATCTCTGTGTTTTGAAGTTAAGCTTGTCTCCTGTGTCTCTGTTTATACTTTCAAATATCTGCTTTATTTCACTGTAGGAGGTTTAGAGGTAGGAGTTGAAATAAGTTGCTGGAGAAATAACAAACAAAAAAAACCCAAACAGTTCCTGGCTTTGCTGCTTCATACTAAAACTATTCACATTACAAAATTAGGGGCGGAAGGAACAATTGGAAACAGTGACAAGTTGGATTAAGCTGCAGAGAGAACAGGCTCTCTCAGACTCTGCAAACAACTCCCCGACGGCAAATTATTATCAAGTTAAACTAATTACTATCTAACCTACCATTCTATGTATTGGAAAAACAATCACAACTAAAAGATAAAGAAACAAATAATTAAATGTGTTTTAACATTTTTACTACTGCCGATCACTGTGTGCCCACTAGTGATGTGCTGTACCACTGATTTTCTTCCTGATCCGATGCCAAGTAAGACAGTCTAGTATCGCCGATACTTACTGTGCAACACTTACAAAAGCTTGAGGTGTTAAGAAAAGGGAACTGAAGTAGGCTATTTGTTGTGTGTTTGTATATGTGTATTTCAAACTGCTGCAACAAGTGGATTTCCCATTTTGAAATCATTAATGTATGTCGAAGTCTATTTCTAATGATCTATAGTGACATTAGATCAGTGGCCTTCAGTGCTATACTACCGCAATTAAGCTGCCTTTAAGAAACTTCACTGTGACACTAGGATGAAGGCTGTTGTCTGACCGCCCACCTCATATTCAAAGAGACAATATTTATCTGGTGGGATAAAGTGGTTAAAGCGAGGCTCAGTAGAGCCTTCAAGGTTGTAGCACTATTACACAGAATGATATTCCGCTGCATAATAAAACATATATTGCATATATCCCATAATAATAATAATAATAGGAGCTTTATATAATAACTGTCATTAATGTCTGGACCTCATTCACATCACAACAGCAGCAACCGTCTGAAGTAGAAAAAAATCCACAGCTATTTAAGATACATCAACATCCATTAAATTCCCCAAAGCTGTTCCACATTTGAAGAAAAATACATCCTAGTCTTTCTTTAAAAATAGACGTGTGACACAGGATACAACTTGGACGAGTCGCCTGTTTATCATAGAGCCAACACATAGATAAGCTTGATAGATAATGAATGAATGAATGAGATGGTCCTATGGGACACAGCTGCCTTTCAGTTCCATTAGAAGCACCGCTTCCACTGGAAACACACGGCGTTCGCTGCTATTTCTGATAGGTTTTAGTTTTAATTTCATTTGTTCAAAATAACCGCTTGATCTGCAATATTTTGGAAATGAAAACTTTCGGCATACGAAATGCGGAAAGAAACACGCCCAACTTAACAAATACAAATCTGATTGTTGAAAATTGTGACGATCGTGGCCAAAGAAGTAGTTCCATACTTTCTACCGTGTCCCTGGTGATAATAAAAATTAATTTTTTCCACAAATTATGGAGTGTAAGTATCGATCATTTACGATGGAATTGATTCTGGAAGAGAAATGATGGGATCGGTAGTATCGGTATTTTAGTACCCATCCACACACCACCAGTGGTCACCGCTGTGCGGGAGACATGGAGAGGGGAAAGCAGGGTAGAGAGGGCATCATAACTCAACAAAGTCTGATCTCCTGTTTGTATTCAATGTATTTGTTTGAGAGGCAAACTCTGCACAAACAGAAGTACCAACCGTCCACATTGACTCACCCAAACTATTTCTATGAAGTCAGCAACATGCTCTAAGATAAGTTCCCATTGATAATATTTATTCTGAGCTCACTAATAAAATGAGACAGATTTCCTAATGACAATTCATATGAGCTCAATTTTAACACAGTTGGACTTAAGGTAGGGAAGTTATGGATTAGAAACACAACAAAATAAGAATATCAACTATATTTATCTATCTATATATATTGTAGATTCACATGAGCCAATTAGGACATAATTGAAAAAAATGGTTTGGAAGAAACTCTCAAAAAACAGTTTTTTTGCAAAAAAAGTGGATTAAATATGCATAATTTCAGTAAAGTATGAAAAATACAATATATATTTCTCTGTTTATTATCTCCAACCCAACTCCTGGAATAAAATGAGGTGGGCCAGATATAAAAATTCAAATAAACTCAACACTGGTGTCATCCTGATATGTTTTTTTTATGTCATCATCCGATGGTCTCTCTCAATCTCCAACTCACCTGCTGCGTGTGCTAACCAATGATAATGAAACACCTCTGCTGTGGTGGACACTCGCAGCATGATCTCCCTCTCCAAGCCCAAGTCTCACTTACAGACACCAATACACACACACAACTTACATATGCATGAGGAAGTTCATACACAAACATTAGCATACTCATATGGCAAAACACCTGCATAATGCTACTGTGAATGTATTCTTATATTCTCGAACACAAAGACACCAATGTTCACATTGTGTGCAGGGAAACCAATTAAAAGATGAATATTCAGGAAATTTACTTCATCTCTTACCAAATGTCAGATGAATAAATCAATATTTCTCCTTGCACACTAAAAATGCTGGGTCATTTCAATAACTACATGTAGGGTGATTGCTGTTGGGTAGGTTTGATCCATGGGTATCTTTACTCATAGATCACCTTTCTAGTCCACTCGATTACTCAAAGCTGTTGACAGCTCGGCTCAGCATTCACTCCTTCACACTAACATCCATGAGGTGGTCACAGTGGCTACCATGCAAAGTGCCACATGCTCATAAAAACTGATTTCCATTCATGCCATCATTTATACCCTGATGGAACAGCCATTGGGAACAACTTGGGGCTCATTAACTTGCTCATGGACACTTCAACATGTGGATGACCTGGGCCTTGACGCCTGGGATTCAACTACTAAACTTCGGATCAGTGGACAACCTCTCTTCCTGCTGAGCTGTAGTCGCACAAGGTGGCTAGTTTTAAAATAGAGACCAACCTAAAACTCTAAGCTCATTTTCATTTAAAATCTCTCCGTGTTCATTCCATTCCCTCAGAATTTGGTTTGAATTTTTTGCCCCCTTTTTGTGTGTTTTAACTCAACAAACCCAGTTTTTGGGTACAAAACATGACAACAAGCTGGGTCAAACCCACATCGAAAAAACACACTTTAACCAAATGCGTTAAAGAAGTCAATCATTTGGTTCACGAAACAACTCCAACAGGGTTATCTCTATCCCACCAGTTTTTTGAGTGTACAGTTAGTATGGTGCTCATTCGGCGAAAGTGTTAAGCATAAAGATTCAAGTCTGTTGAAACAGGTAGTTTACTAAGCATTATCAAGTTATGATAACGGTTTTATGTTTAACAGTGAGTTACACACTGTAATTACATCTTGACCCAAGCAAAATAAGTGCAAACATATTAATACAGTGTTATGCATCAAGAAATAATGTATTCTGATTCAAAAGATAACAATGTGACATGTAGAAAAGGTGATAATAGTTCAAACACTACAGGAAACATGATGAGTTATGTGTTTTGTTTTTTCAATACTGCCCACAGAGAAACTTTCTCCGCTAATTTAGATGGAAACTAGAGACAAAGGAATGAGTAGATAAATGGACAATCCGACAAGCAGATAGCCCAGCTGATTCAAAGCTGGAAATTTTAATGAATATGATTGACATTTGCCAACTCAGTTTGCCTCAAATTCACACATCAGCATATCTATAATTACACTGCCACCTATAATTGAACCAACATGCCTATCCCACAAGGTCATCTATAATAATTCCAGTATATTCAAACAGCTAAGTTGGTGTCAACCTAAAGGCTCATGGCTACAAACTGCCAGCTTCAAAGGAAATTACAAAAAAGTTAAAAATGTAATAACACCTAATCCCTTTTGAATTTTCCATTTTATGAAAATGTTCTCATGGTAGATCTTTGAAGCGTTCTCTCCTAAAAAAAAGTCTATTTGAAACATCGGCAGGAAAAGAAACCGTAATGTTTTTTTTAATTTTTGCCCTGATACCGAATATGTTTGCATTAGTAATTCTTACATAACTTTTTATGTTTGTATAAAAGACAACATTAATATAATTCCAAGGAGCAGTTTGTATGGCTTGTCTGAGGTATTTCTGCTGTGACAATAAGCAGTGGGAATTAGTCTCCATTTTCATTTTATAGAAAGATGTTTTGTCCTTTTGGGAATGAAGCTATTCATTTTTAGTCAGATCACACTTAATATCTTCATTTTGAAATGCTTTGTTTAATCAAGAAAATGATCTACATATAAAATACATTTTTTAGCTCAGTTCAATGGACCCTGATCCACGTTTCCGACATTGAGGCATGGTCCTGAGCCTCTGTTGAGTCTCTGCTGACTGGGAGTCAACTGCAACAACCACTGGTAAACTTAATGTGACTCCTTAATAATCTCAAACAGTCCATAATGTCTCAACTTAACTATTTCTATATAAAGTCAACAATATGCTGTAAAATCAGATCCTGTAGTGACTCAATAATGAAGATAAATGCAGCAAACTATTTTTTTATGAGCTCAGAAGACAGATTTCAATGTGTGAATTCATATGAGCTAAATTTAGACATAATTGGACTTAATAATGATGGTCGTAATTGTCAAAAGACTATTAAAAAATTTAAAAAGCCCACTTAATGAGCATTATTTCTACAGTGAAGGAGGATGTACATATGAGGTTAAACTGGACTAAATCAGACCAAATGTGGAAGTATAGTCAAAAAACAATGTTTCGCGCAGAAATGCTACCCATTATAAGTAACATAAGACCTACTAGAGTAAAATATGATATAGTTGATTCACATGCATCAAATTTGGACGCAATCAGAACAATGAAAAATTATGGCCTGAAAACCTTTGGAGATAAAGCTCCCCCTTGTGGTGGAAATATGAAATTGACCTCTGCCAGGATCAATCCAGCTCTTTCTCATCCACATCGCGTCAAACAAAGGATTTGCAGCCGACAGTGTGGCGTTGACGATTCCTTATATCCAGGACTTTGCTGAGATTATAATTAACCTACAATCTTCTTTGGGGAATTTAAAGCAGTTGACATACTTTTAGTTGTATTTATGCCTCTATCTGGCTTTAGTCCCCTCTTCTTCTTTTCTTGACTTTTTTTTTTTGTCCCAAATTGTGGCCTGTGCTAGGTGCTGGTCTACGACCCGCTAATCTACAGTTTAGCTTGGAGAGGAGGCTCAATTGGGGTAATAAATAGTAGGAATATGCTTACAAACTGCCTCCTCAAAATTTATTTCATATACATCCAATTTACACCAACAGATTAGATATACAGGAGTAAAGGGGCACCTGGATGATGTTATAATTATGTTAAATGGTGGTACAAACTACAAATGGACTGTAGTCATATTGCACTTTTTCAGTCTGCTCAACTACTCAAAGCACTTCACACTGTGTTTTATTCACACTTAACACAGCCTGATGCTTTTCAGGAGCAGTAACCAGTCACGCCATCATTCACACACCAGTGGAACAGCGATTGAGCCACTTGGGGTTCAGTATCTTGCTCTAGGACACACATGTAGATCGAACAACCGGGGATCAAACCTACGACCTTCAGATAATTGGACAACCGCTCTACCAACTGAGCGACCGCTGCCCAATGTCTTCAGACTGAGTTTATTCTCAAAACTTTGATAATGAACAAATAACAAATTCCTCCAATATTCACATGTGGAACTGAAGGCGTTAATGTAATGTTTCCCTGGTTCTGTTCAGGTAAATCAATGTGCTTGATTATAGTTTGGGAGAAGATTGTTGTTTTGGCTGAATGGTGAATCACCCAACACTGAGTTGAAGCATAAAAGGCCAAATTGACAAAAGCAAGAAAAAACTACTAAAATTTCAAAAATATTGCACAGACTGTGAACTTCAGATAAGACAGGTCGAATGGGATCCAGGCGGGGAATTCCAGAAGTCAATGGCAAAATCCGGCCCGCATTCTTTGAATTTACAATTCAAATCTAATTAGATCAGTTGTGATATTTCACAGCAAGATATATAATTGTAAAGGAGTCACTGGATTCATTAGCAGCGGAATATATTGTACAATGCCTAATGTCAAGTTTATCTTTGGTGATTTTTCACCAAATTATCACCTGAAATAAATATATATATATATATATAGGTGATAATTAACACAATGTTTACACTGACTACTTTGAGATTCCATATAATACTGTTTTTCTAAGAAGTGGCTGAGTAACAGCATTAATCAGTTTTTGTATCATGTGAACTGCAACTTTAATGTAAAATAGATTTACAGTTTATGATACGATATACTTTATTGTCCCCATTGGGACATTGTCTTCGACTCACATTATGCGCACATTGAAGCCACCACAATTGTGGCAGAAGAAATCAAACATGAGCCAAAAAGAACCCGCCGTACCACAACACGAGATAAATTGCAACTCATTACCCCTATTGCCCATATAAAATATTTGCACATCCATTGCACATAGTATATATTGCTGTTTATGATAAAAATGTTTGTTTGTGCTTTTATGTTTATAATAACCTACATGTTTATGTTATAATATGTATAAACACGGAGAACAAGTTAATATCGATGAATGCCAGTAGAGAGGTTTGATCCCAGTGCAGAACATACAACATACAGTTAAACCAAAAAGGAGATGTCACTACATGATATATAATTAAAGGCCATGGAGAGGTAAGTTTTTCCTTGAATTGGCAGATGGCAGAAAACAGACCTTGAAGGCATAAAAATAGTAACAATCATCATTGTTGTTTCTTTTTCATTCAATGAAATAGCATAGTCTTTTTTTGAAGGAATGGAATGCTATAAAGTGAGATCAATACTTAAAACCTGGTCATGAATGTGTTATTTACCCCAAATCCCTCTCAGACATTTCTTTGTTGGTTGTAGATCCTGGCCATGCTGTCACAGCTGCCTCTCAGAATAGACAGGAATAAAAACACACAGAGACATACACACTTTAGAATAGTTGTTGAAATATGAAATATAAGCACTTGCAAACCCATAACTCTTGCTTATGGCTAAGTACAATTAGAATCTAAATAACTTGCCAGCTACAGTGATTAACTTACTTACACTCATATCTCCAAGATTCTGGTGTTTGCTTTATCCCCAAAGTCGTCCTCTATGGACCTCAAACTGAAAACGGTTTGGTCTCTGTTGAATATGGCTAAATCTTCTCTAGAACAAATAAGTTATAAATTTGTATGGATCTAGTCCCATAGAGATAGAGAGTTCATACATGAAACCCCTCACAGCAAGGCCTGTGGATAATGTTGAGTAACTGGAACATTATTCATGGATATATTGTTTTGTGACACCATTGCTGATGTTTTCACATGTACCTGTATTTTTTTAGCACATTCAGGCCCACAATCAAGGTGCCATGTCGTTCCATTATATTTAGAAACAATGCTGACAAGTCTATGGTTCAGATCCCCAAAATTGTCACATCAAAAACAATATAGATAGATAAAAGTATCAGATCAGGTACTGGCACTTGCATAACCACCTCATATGCAAGCACTAACACAAAGCATAGATGGTACACACTGACACATGCACACATCAAAGTGAAAATATTTTATTCTTTTTATTTGTGTGGCTCAGCTCTGAAAATACACTGAAAGCTTCAGATGGATATACAGAGGGAAAAAATAAGGAATAGGAAAAGAAATAGAAAAAAAAAAGGCATTAACAAGTTACATCCATGCGAGAAAGTCTCTGATGGCTAAAACTAAATTTGATTTTCATCTGCCCTCAGAGAGAAGTGTTTTTGTGTTGTATTTATTGATGTATCTGCTCCTCCATGCATGAATGTGTGTGTGTGTGTGCGTGTGTGTGTGTGTGTGGCCCTGATGGAGTTTGATGGAGAATTGGATGCAGTTTTTTTTTCTTCTTTTTTTGATGCACAAGTAACGGCAGTGTGATTGTGGATCCGATCAATTTAAAACTATACAAATTATTTTCTGGACAATATTCAACAAATGTTTTGTGACGGGGGGGCGATTTTAATTTAAGTAGAAAATATAGTTAAAAAATAAATACTGTGTTCATACAACGAAAAACAATCTGTCTGTCAGTCAGTGGGTTGGATTTATGGAAGAGTTAGGTGATGGGCTGAAGCAAAGCACCAGGATAAATGCATAGAAAAAAAAACTTTTTGGAAGGTCGGACTAGGAAGAGGGTGGTGTTCAGGGTTGCTTATTTTTATTTCTTATACTGGGTGGATATTTGGAAAGTCAATTAACTTTTGTTAGCTCTGTGAATTATATTTTTGATGTAAAT
Source organism: Lophius piscatorius (assembly GCA_009660295.1). Lineage (NCBI taxonomy): Eukaryota > Metazoa > Chordata > Actinopteri > Lophiiformes > Lophiidae > Lophius > Lophius piscatorius. The sequence goes on along the minus strand of VRLP01003313.1, from coordinate 3,482 downwards.
ACACTGTTGAAAACATTAAGGGAACACTTATTCATTCCAGTATGATATCAAGCTAGTTAAACTTCAGGGATATCAATCTGTCAATTTAAGAAGCACAAGAGACTGTGAATCAGTTTCACCTGTTTTGGTGCAAATGAAAGTGAAAACAGGTGCACTGGAGAGGCAAAAGCATGACAACCCCCAAAAAGGGAATGTTTCTACAGGTGGTGGCCACAATCCATTTCACTCTACTTATCTTTCCTGACTGACTATTCTCTAGTTTCGTGTTCTGCTGGTGTCTTTGTTACTACTTGTGACATGAGGCAGAACTTGCAGCCCACTGACGCTGCACAGGTAGTCCACCTCCTCCAGGATGGCTTAACCATGCGTGCAGTTGCACGACGGTTCGCTGTGTCTCCCAACACAGTCTCAAGAGCATGGAGGAGATGCCAGGAGATGGGACATTACACAAGGAGAGATGGACAGGTCCGTAGAAGGACAACAACCAAGCCAGACTGGTTTCGCTCCTCAGTGTGAGGAAGAAGAGGAGGAGTACCACAAGAAGGCTACAAAATTGTCAGCTACAGACTGCATGAGTATGGCATGAGGGCCCGACATCCTCTACTGGGACTGGTCCTCACAGCCCAGCACCGTGGAGCTCAATTGGTGTTCACCAGAGAACAGCAGATTTGGCAGGTGCTCCATTGGTGCCCTGTTATCTTCACAGATGAGAGCAGGTTAAAACGGAGGCCACGTGGCAGGCGTGACGGTGTCTGGAGACGCTGTGGAGAACATAATAATGCTGCATCATCGTCCAGCAGGACAGGTTTGGTGGTGGGTCTGTGATGGTCTGGGGAGACAGATACTTGGACACTTGGGAGACAGATACCCAGAGCCTGCCCAGATGGGCTCAAACACATTCCTGGGTCACATTATAAGTTGTTGTGATGATATTCACTGGAGTTGGATCAGTCTTTGATTTCAGTTTTTCACTTTGATTTTTAGTGTAATTTGGAATCCAGCCCTTCATGGTTTATTATATTAATATTTTGTTCCAAAAAAGTTACGCAATGTTAATCAATAAAGATTTTCATCTTGAATGTTTCTTTCATCGAGATCTGGCCTCGGATTTAAGTATTACCATAATTTTTTCTAGTAGTTGGGATAGTTATTTGCATATTATGTTATTTGTAAACATATTTATAATTGTTTGTAAAAACACTTGGAAGTTGTAAATTATGTACTAGTTGAGAACAGTAGAAGTGAGAATGGGGTAGGGATCTATCAGTTTTAATTCTACCTTTTTGGACTATATTACTCTTGTAATGTTTGATTTCTCATTTGTTTTATTTCTTCAGTTTTTTATTTATGTTCGGAATAAATTCATTCAAACTTCATTAAAATTTCAAACAGAGGGTTAATACTGTGGCTCAGAATCAGAAAAATATAATAGAAGAGATCAAAATTCAGTGAAACGGAAGGTGTTAAATCCCCTTTGGAAGGTTAACCAAACCTCACACGCCCAACAGAACCTTCAGGTATAGCTTTGATCTGATCAGTCCTTGTCAACATCATTCAAAAGTTACCCGCAGACATTTTTTGCTGCTTCCAAAAAAAAATTCACATTTGGAACAAAACAGAAGGTTCCCTAATGTATACCATAATATGTGTTCAGCAGAGTTTAATATTTATCTAAAAGAAAATATTTTTCAGGGTTGGAATTTATTATTCCACATAATGATTGTTTAGAGGTTTTTTTTGTCTGTCCCCTCCTTTCGATCTTTTTTAGAGACTGGGGGGAAAAAAGGGGTCTTAGAGATCGTCCTTTCTGAACACGTGTTTGTCTGGCAGGAAATGTGCTATAGGGTGTTAACAGCACCATCTGCCTAAACCCACACGCACACACTCTGGCCCATCTGTGTGGAGCAGCAGCACTTGAATGTGTGTATGTCTCTGTGTGCCTATGTGCCTATGAATTTAGCATTTTCAAATGTGTGTATTTGTATTTGTTCAGTCACGCTCGTGTGCGCTTATACCATCGGAGCAGTTCTAATTACTCTAACTCTGAATATCTAAGTATCCTTCTCATTTCCAATTTCCTTCCACTCTTTTTCTACCCTTCCCAGATTCTCCCCCCACCTCCTGCTTGCTGTATCCTACCTATCTGTTTCATGCGCTAACGCTCTGACTAGGGATTTGTTGGCCTCCCGGCGGTTTGAACCAATCAAGACCTAGTTTAACTGAGAGCACTCACACCTGTCCTGACAAGAATGATAACGACCGTGGCCAATCATCACCACTCTGTTGCACCGCAGCAGTGATGAGCGTCTCCTGGAATGCCCACGGTGGCTTATGAGGACTTTTGTTGCATTTAGATGTCTGTGAGAATCATTTTCATTAAATTCACTTTTGGGCTAAAATATGTATTGACATATTTCTAACCTGTGAAGTGTGAGTGTGTTTTTAATCTTAAACATAAGAGCAAACATTTCTTTCCTGTTTGGTGATAGATTGATATATAGAGATGTGGCGAAGCGAAGGTTAGGGTTTATTTTTGGATTTCGTACGAATTAACCAACAACACCACATGGGGAATTTCACCACCAGGAAATAGGGATGAGAATGTGGATTACAATTAAAAAACAAAGCATTCGAATTATAGTATGCAAGTCTTTTTATTCTAATAGATATGTCAAATATAAAATCTGGCACCACCTTAACATGTATAAGCTAAAATTATAAAACTATTCAAGGTGAAGTGAAAAGAAACCTAAACTGCTGAGACCAATCGAAGGGGTGGCAAACTACAAATGGGTGTGCTACAATATACTCACCACGTGAAAACACTCACTAATTTGGATGAACCACAAGGGCATCCCAGTGCCTGAACACAGCAAACAGTGAGGGGACCTCACCCAGTGTGACTAACCTCCCCTATAGACTGGACCTCAGCTCAACTTAACAAATCTAACAATATGATTGTTGGCTCCTTGACTTTAAAAATAATCATCTGCAACTTACCACACTACAAACAGTGACGCTAGGTAAAGCAACAGCAGTTCTAATCAGGAAAGACAGGCTGATGACACTCTAATCAACGTTATGTGACCACAACCTCAGGTCATAGTTCCCTTGCTGACAGTTGCTCTAAGAGGGAAGATCAGACAATTAATTACCCTTCTTGGATAATACAGAGTGTAAGTGATGGCAACATTGCAGCTTATCTTCCTCTGATCAAAGCACATGGCAAGAGTAAGGACACAGGAGATCTGAGGGATCTCTGAGGGAGATCTTTCTCCTCACTATCCAGTGCATCCATGGCAATGCACCCCCCCTACCTAAAAGAACTACTCACCCCACTGACCTCAACACGATCCCTCCGTTCTACCCACTCATACCTCCTCCTCCTTCCCCGGACTAAGCTCAGCACCATGGGTGATCGGGCCTTCTGTTCTGCTGCCCCTCGTCTGTGGAATGCCCTCCCTGACCATCTGAGGGCTCCA